>JANHGB010037614.1:0-17514 GCA_026283785.1 Coracopsis vasa
GAAACAGGACACCTGACCCAAACTAGCCAAAGAGGTATTCCATACCACAGCACATCATGCTCAGTATATAAACTGGGGGCAGTTACCCAGAAGGGCTAGGTCACTGCTCGAGTCGGGCTGGGTATCGGTCGGCGGGTGGTGAGTGGTTGTATTCTCTTGCCTTGTTATTTCCCTTATCATTATTATTTTTGGTGGCAGCAGTAGTGATTTGTGTTATACCTTAGTTTCTGGGCTGTTCTTATCTCAACCCCTGGGAGTTACATTCTTTTGATTCTCCTCCCTATCCCTCCCGGAGCGAGGGGAGGAAGGGGAGGAGTGAGTGAGTGGCTGTGTGGTTCTGGGTTGCCGATTGGGCTTAAACCATGACACATGCCAAAAAGCCTGCAATGTAGCTAAGCAGTGAGATTGGCTTATGTGTTTAATTCCAGCTGGACAATCCCTGTCTTTAAAAATAAGCCTTTCCCACTAAAGAAAATTTAAGTCCTGTGACTTTCAGTTGTGTTTGATGTTCTTGCATATGGATTGACCAGAAGGTATGCATAGGCCCTAGACCAGTTAAGTCCTTAAGTTTAATTTAAATAGAGGACTTCTTATATTCTTACAAGCATTCTGCTAGCTTGGAGCTTTCTGAGAAGGTACTTGTTGCAGTTCTAGTTTAGATTGTCTTTTGGAGTGCAAATTGTCACTCAATATATTAATTAGAATATGTTGAAAAGGGACTTCATGAAAAGATTAGTTTTCAGCTTGTTTTTGCTGATCACAAGGGCATGGAGTGATAGGACAAGGGGGAATGGCTTTGAACTACAGGAACGCAGACTTAGATTAGATGTTCAGAAGTTCTTCACTGCGGGGATGGTGAGGGGCGCAGGTTGCCCAGAGAAGCTGGACACCATCCCTGGAAATTTTCAAAGCCACGTTGGATGGGGCTTAGAGCAACCTGCTCGAGTGGAAGGTGTCTCTGCTCATGGCAGGGGATTGGAATTGGATGAGCTTTAAGGTCCTTTCCAACCTAAACCATTCTGTGCTTCTACATATGGGTTATTTTCCAACATATATAGGCAAGATGCACAATTTAGGTTGCCAACTGTTGCAGGCATTTTCTTTTTAAATGCTTTCCTTATTCTGTGCCTGAGCCTCACAGATGCTTTTATTGTATCTCTTACTGGGGTGTGGTTTATATGAGGGTAGATGTGAACTTTTGTCCTTGATTTCTTTTGTCTTCACCTTTGATATGACACTCTTTTCTGATAAGTAATAATAATCTTTTCCTTTGCTCCAGGGATGGGGTTTTCTGATTCTGCACAGATCTGAAAACCCCCTGTAAAGATTAAAGCTGGATGATCTGAAGTCACTTAATATTTTTGGAACCATAAAGACTATTTTAAACCAATTTAGGCAGAAAGAAGTTAAATGTAATGGAGCTTTATACTGTTATGAAGAAACTGTCCACTACGTTTTCTGAGCAGTATGCATTTTCTGAACACTTTTATGTATAATCGGGTGATATACAGGGTGCAATACCCCTAGAATGGAAAGAGATTAATGAGACTAGAAACACTTATCTCGTCTTAAAATGCAGCTTGTGCCTTTTACCAGTCTGTGTAGAGATGATTTTGCTTTTTATGTAACTGAGTTCTTAAAGTGGTGCAAGAGAGCAGCTTGTCTGTCTGGCACAGAATTTAAAACCATCCTAAGGTAGCTTTGCAAGAAAATAGACAGTATCTTAAAAAATAAATCTCAATCCCCAAAACATTTGTCTTGTTACAGCAGCTCTAGTTCTATGTGGTAGGAAAGACATTGCTACATCAGAATGAGCTTTCTTTTTCCAATTTCTTTATATCCTGCCAATCCACCAATTTGGCACAATTTGCACCTTGGTACTCCTTTGTATTGCTATAAACCCTATGAAATACTATGACATGGCACAGTAATTTAGTGGTGTCCTGTACCTAGCAGTTTTGAAGAGGAGAGTAGACAGCAAAAGCAAATTTGGCTATGGGTGATTTCTAGCTGTACCAGGTACTCCTTCCAATTTTAACAAATAGAGTTTCCTGAGATGCGCTCTTCCCAGTGTGAAAAATCTTTTTAGGAACACTTTGTGAACATGTGGAATTCTGAAGGATATTGACATCGATCTTTAAAATGTCCAGTAGTTACCGCCACTGTGAAATGTGTACAGATTTTATATGATATGAATTTGGAATTTTCTTTTCCCAAATAACTGCTGGTTGTTTAACGTGTTCTTCTTTAGGTTTATTCATTTATGATTGCGTAATATTTGTTTTGGTCCATATTTTGTTGGTCAGCCTATCTTCTGCAATTTCATATATTCAAGTGAATATATTCATATTAGAACTTGCAAGCAGGTAATGTTATCTTGTTTGCTGGAAAGAAAAATATATATTTATATGTATGTATAGCCTAAGTGCCATTAGCAAGCTTATTTTTTAGTGAAGTGTTCAAAACTGACATGAACGTGTGTAAATGTTTTCAACAGGTTGTATCAGTCTGTAAAAATTCTGTACTCCTTTGGGATTTTTGTGACCTATTCGATTCAGTACTACGTCCCTGCGGAGATTCTCATTCCAGCTGTCACCTCCAAAGTGGAGCAGAAGTGGCAGCTACTCACTGAACTTGTGGTGAGAGCGCTATTGGTCTGCTCAACCTGTAAGTATTTGCAGCACGTACATAAAATGTTTGCTATTACACGTTGTTGGGCCCTGCTTGTTTAAATAAGTACATGTTTGGTTATTTATTTTTCTGGAGGCTAGTAAACCTGAAGTTTTGTTTCAATGATTGAGTGTTTTGACTTTCACAAATGAATGAATCTAACCTTGTATTTATATTTTGATCTCACTTTCTTTAGTAGGTGTGACCAATTTGACAACCATCTCTTTTGCCAATAATACTCTAGAGTTGACACTTGAACATAATTTTCTTAAAATGAAAGGTTTTAATAGTCACATGTTGCTGTTTCATGTCAGCATTTCTCTATGCAGTACACGCTGCTCATGGAGAAATCCTTTTTCTGCTTTGTTGGTCTCAGGGTTAAGCCTAAGGCATCCTGCTCTGTACCCATAAAATAGCACTGGCAAACATGGATGCCTGGTCACAGTGCTCATGGAGGGCCACTTATTTTAGGTGCTAATGCTCCAAAGTAGCTTTGTATTTCTGCCGTCACTGCCTGTTACTCATATTGTTTTTCTTGCTTGTCCCCTACTCTTCCCATCCCTCCTACTGTGTCCCAGTCTTTCTCACAGCTAGTCTAGATGTCATAAATACTAGTAGGAATCAGTAGTGCGCATTGAACAGTGAGCATGGTCTCAACTAGTAATTGATATTCCTGAACTGAGGAGGAAGTTTAGGTTTGCCTTTACAGCTTTCATCTTAAGTGCTGAACAGCATAGGAATCCTAGTTGTCAATTCAGTCTTTTTTTAGAGTGTTTTCTACAAATTGCATGCATGCACTATCTGTAATACTTTTTCACCAACAGTTGTGTAAGCTCCCATGCTTACGCTCATCTTCTGTTTGTCATTTTTCAGTGAAGCACTTGTTTTGAACAGAATTGATTTAAATAATGCTTCTCTTTAACTGAGTGCAGAACATGGTTCCTAATAGGATTCAGAAAGTGTTTCTTTAATAGAAAGAAAAACCCCAAATCTTTTAAGTTTTAAAAATGAAATGGTTTTGGCATCAGTGACAAAATCTGTTGTAATGTCTGGACCATTCAGGGGTCATACGCTGATTAAAGGGACTTAGCTTGCTTGAAACTAATTGTCTGAAAAGGGAAACTTCAGCTGTGTTGCTAATAATGCGTTAGCTTTTTGAGAGAAGAGTTGAAAAGTCAGTTATTACTATTTTGGGGGGCTTTTGTGTTACTCAAAAACTACGTCATTGTTGTTTCAGTGTAGTGTATTGGAAACTTTGCTGGGGAAAAGCATATCTGGAATGGTTTTTTGTTTGTTTTTCTGAGGGCGTGTTTGGTCTGTTAGGCTTATTATAGGTTAAGGACAGGACAAATGAGGACTTGCAGGAGGATGATCACAAGGTCAGTCTTGGCTCACTGAGCCATTCCCAAGGAAGCAATTTCCAGGAGAATCCAGTTCAGTTTCAGGAGGATCCAAAATCAGAATCAGTTTATTCCAGGATAAATCCAGTTCTCTTGTATCATGGTCTCATGCCATGATCACGAGACTGCCACGAGTCATCATGACACTGCCAGGTCTCACTTCCTCTTCCCTAGCTCCCAGTGCTGCTGCTCTTCCTCTAGGTTAGCAGAATTCCTGTCTTCTTGTCACACTTCTTCCTTTGTAACCTTTGCTAGACCCCTCTGTCTTTGCTGGATTGAGATCAGATGCCACATTTTTGTTCTTCTGCACAGTTCAGCTCTATTTCTGTTCACCTCTATTTCTGTGAAGTACAATTTTTCACTCTATCGGTTACTGCCCATGATCTTGCTAATTGCATCCTCCTTGCCCTTTCAGCTTTCTACCTCTATTTTTGCTACTTGTTGGAAAAGCCACTCAAATCTTCTTCTGTGTTTATCCACTGTTTATGCAGTATCCAGAAACCTTTTGAGTTTTGTCTTTTCTACATTTAGTTTATTTTTTCATCTTTATTTGTATGCCTTCCCCTTTATTTTATGCTTTATTTTTATTGTTGACATAATCATTGTAATATCAGACAGGGTGCCAGAAGATTTTTAGTATAAATGCATGGAATGAGCCTTTATTATTATGTGACAAATAATGAATTTGGCACAACATATTCCAGATCTGAAATCTAAGTGGTATGGCTAAGAGAGCTATGATTATGTGGTTTATGTTTCTTTTAATTACCCCTATTTGCTAGCTACAGACTGTGTTTCTTATTGGAATGTGGAGGCAAAATGATTCCAAATACTTGCTGCAAAGTGCACCGCTGAGAATATGGTAAGAGCTTAATTTTAAGACCTGGTGCTTAGATGTATAGACTAGGCTAAAAGAATTTACTATTCAGTTGAGTGTAAAAGGATACATTCTAAAAGTGTATAGACCTTGATTTAAAACTTTGATCTTGTTTCAAGGTTGACATCAAGAAATTATGTGTTTTGTGGAAATGCCCAGTAGCGTTAATATGCAGCTCAGAGACCTGCATGAGTTTTGATTGCAGAAGTACATATTCTAGGTTAGTCACTGCTGGGAAAAGAGGGTAATAATTTTGGATATCATTGTTTAATTTAAAGCCCTGTCTGTGCAGTGATTTTTAATATATATTTTCTTTTTAATAAATTCAATCCAAACTAACATTTAATAAGCTAGAAGGGAATCATGAGGCAGCTAGCTGAGGCTAATGAAAGGTTAAAATATCATAAATGAAAACTAATATAAATAATTTTTGTGGCTCTATCGAGCTTGATATCTTAGATCTTAATTCTCACTCAGCTTTGTAGCAAATAAACTGTAGAGTAGTGATAAATTAACCTGCCTCCTGAGGGTACAACTGTCTGATGTGGTATTATGAAGAACTGTGAATCGCTTGGCAACGTTAACATTTGTTCAGTGGAAGAAAAGGGACCAGAACCCTTTGTGTTTTGGGTTGTGCTGGGCATCTTTCCATGAGCCAGTGTTTTAGAAATGGCTTCCTCCTTACAGCTCTTTTCTAGTTGCTAGAAGGAGTTGCCATCCCATTTATCTCCAGTTTTGTCCACTTTAAAGTGGAGAAAAGGCTTGAAGTGTCAGGCATATCCATGTTGATTATAAAGATGAATCTAGTGTCTTCTTACCCTTGCTATTTTGTTTGTGTATTTCAAAATGTTCCTTTTTCTGTGTTGCATTTACAAAGTTCTAACTTTCAGCTACTATGATTGCTTTAGCTTTTGTCTGCTAGGCTTAAGGATCCTTTCTTATCACATTTTTTGTTCCACATGTTAATGCAAGCAGGCTGTAATTAATTTACAGTTGGTGTACTTTCTGTTAAACTACATAGACTGAGTGTAGGAGGCATTTTCTGATACTTGTTTAAGATAATCTTTTTTTATGCAGCGTATAAACGAATACTAACACATACATTCCCTTTCACATATGCCAAAACTGAAACAATTTTCAGTACAAAGCAATAAATTCCCTTTCTTTACTTACATTTTTTCATATTTATGACCATGTTACTGCTTTTGGTTGTACTATCAGCCTCATGTTCACCTGGGTAGCTGCCATGGTTCTTAAGATGGTAAATCAAAGTGTTTTGCTCTAGATGAGGAGGAGCACTGAATTAATGCACATCTCCCATAAACGTGGGTGAGAACTGTGCATCCCACCACGTTCTCAGCAGGGAATGAGCCACTGCCTTATGCATGTAATTTTCCAGTTATAGTCTCAAATAATACCAGTTGTAAACACTTCTTAATTACTCATTGGTGCAAACAGCTTTTGTTGAACATCTGTTGGTGACAATTGCTGAGAAGTATCATGTACGATTACTTATTTGTAGGACGAAAACTAATTACTCCTAAGTTCAAATGTGTTATTACTTGCTGAAAATATTATCCTATCAGTCAGACTTACTGGTAACTTTTAATTTGGCCTGATTGTAGCTCTGCTGTACTGTTGTTTAACATCTACATCAAGTCTGTTTTGTCCTGTCAGATGTTCCAGACTTGTTTGATGCTGCCTTGGAACCATGTCGATTAAATATGGCATCATCACTCTAATATATTCCAAAAGGAAAATTCTTCTGTGAAGGCCTATTATACAGCTCAATTGTATGCGATATCAGGGAAGAATAATAATGCTCTGTTTTAAAAAATAGTATTTGTTTATTCTGATTTTATTCCTTTTGTTTATGACTCATTTAATAGTCCATATTGTGGAATATGAAGAAGATTATACATGGCTTGTTTGCACGTCTTCAACTTTAGCTGTCTCCTGTAGCTTTTAATAAGTGAGTGAATAAAGGCCATGCACTGTGACAGGCTTCCAGGATCTTCCTGGCAAATGGATCTGGGTTAAGTTTTTATTTCTTTTGCATGCATAGCCTCAGTCATCTCTGATTCTTTAGAGACACTCTATTTACCATAACTACTTCTCAGGTCCTTTAAGACTCAACCATATTTATCATGCTTGGAATTTTGAGGTTGTAGATTTTCTACAGAATGTTTCCTTAATATTTCCTTAATAATATGGATAGGGCTTATTTAACAAACTGCAAATCATTACCCACTTACCCTTCAAATCTTGTCTGGAAATGAAATAATTTCCAAGGTTATTTTTCTTTACGCTAGCTTTTAAATGCACTATAAACACAAATGTGTTTTCAGAATTTCTATAGGTAAACTGAAAGGTAAGAGTTAAGATGGAAAAACTGAAGTTGACTGTGTTCTTTCATTATAAAGTGCTCAATTTTAAAAATTTAAAATATGATTCTTCAGAATACTTGGCATTATGTAGTATAATCCAGGTCTTCATGTGAGTTCAAGGCAAATTCTGTTGCCATTAGGTGCATCTGCAAGTATGCTTCTGCAGTCTCCTCACTTTTCCCTTAAAGTGCTTTTGTTGTGTTTGGTATGTAAGGCTCACATACAGCTTAGCATCTGATGCATACATGCAACACTTGTTCCTGTATGAATTAAGAATGAGCTTAAACTCACAGGGGCAGGATGGTGTGTAATGGTCTAGTTAGGTCCTCATGAGCCTCATTACATTTACAGGTGCTCTCCTACTGTCAGTTACAGAGATCCTGCAGTAGTTTAAGTATCAGTATCTTTAATTCAGTCATGAAGCATAAAGTTGTCATAAATAAATTCAGTCACAAAGCACAAAAGTCTCTCAACCAGTTTAACTATTGGAAGATTACCTATCTTGGAATGCAATTTGTCCTGCATATGTTTACATCTAAATTAGTTGTGCCAGCTCCTGCTACCATGAGATGAATTTTAATCAATGCGGTTACTGGAGTGTAAGGGCTGCCTTGTTGTCTGAATAAGAATTTTGTATTTGCTTAGGTGAATTGTACCCAAAATTTAATTTACGATGTTGCATAGATCTTTACCTAATATAATGAAATCTACACAATGAGCTTGTCTCTAGGCACGCAGATTTAGGTGAGAAGAATTCAGTTCTCTTTTTTTGATATTTGTGTAGATTTCCTCCATGGCAAGAGCTGAAGTAGCTTATTTCTATATTCCTGTTTTTCTTTATTAACTTTATTCACCTGAGAGTCCTGAAGGAAGTTAAGACTAAAATGCAAAGCTATGTGTGAACTATTATTACAAACAGCCCCTGTGCCATGGGACTGGCAGGCTGTCGATTTAATTTTGGTGTATTTAAAAACCAAAAAAAGGTCTAGTGGGGATGGAGCTGAGAATCAGACCTTGTGGATATCAGAATGCCATGGCAATGGTGAGGAGCTGTTGGAGGAGTTTGCAAAGAGGAGAAGATTGCAAATAGCGGATGAAATTCATTTTTAGATAAATTGTTAGGTTAAGAAAAAGAGAGGGGAAAAGTAATTTAAGTTGTTCTTATAATAGTGCTGGGCTTGGAAGTACCCAGTAAAACTTGGGAAGGGATCTTGGAGTCAAGAGGTTTCTGAAACCATCAGCTCAGTATCCACTGGCTATCCAAAAGGCCAATGCAGTTGTCAGCGAACAAGATGCCGGACATCGTTTTGATGCCATAGAAAACTGCTTCCCACAGCTTTAAGTGTTGGTGCAGTTCTGATCTCTGTATTTTGGCAAGGATGTACTGGGGTGAGAGAGAGTACAGATGAAAAAGCAAGTGTTCTCTGACTTTAGCTCAGGTTCTGCTCTGTGGGATTCAGTTTCTTATTAATACATGCTGGTAAATAGATCTCTCTTTAAAAGGCATTTCTTGACAACAAAAAAATATCTGATGGTACAATGCAAAAATAAACAATACAGTAGCTATTTTTTCATGTTACTATTACAATGTTTATTGGCAACCATTGGAGGGATAAGAAGATATCTTACTTTTGTTTACTTTGCATTCTTTGCATTAGTGGGGTTTTTGTTTTATCTTTAGTAGGTGGTTGAGCCCCAAGGAAAAGATCAGCATAGATAATAAATGGTCTGTTATGCATAACTTTGAGCGCTCTATTTTTGCAATGAGAGAGCTGGAATGACAGTAATGACAATAAAAATAAACACACAGATTATTGTGAGCAATTGTTTTAGCTCAGACACTGTCATTCTGTATAACATAAAATTACAGGGGGTAAGCACAATAGAAATAATTGCTATGATTAAATAGGAACAAAGGGCTTGATAGAAAAGCAAGAATTCATTATTACTGATTTGGTTACCAAAGTGCAGGGTAGCATTTTAAATTCACTAAAGATGATCAGTCTTCAAGTTCTTTGTAACAAAGGACTGTATATAATAAAAAACCAGCATGATAGGTTTTCTCAAAAGGATCTTGGGTCCTGTGGTTCTCAGTGCTGCAACTTGAATATAAAAGCCATGAACCTGACAGCATTCATGGAGCAAGTTCAGATCAATTCACAATGGTGAGTATTGTCCATCTTACTTGCCAGGATATAGAATCACAAAATGGTTTGGGTTGGAAGGGACCTTACAGATCACATAGTTCCAACCCCCTGCCATGGGCAGGGACACCTGCTGTTGTTCTGGTCATTCATAGTCTACAGTGTAAAGACTAAGACTATAAATCACAAAAATAACGGGTAGTATCAAAAGCATGTATAATAACTAAAATTATAGTTAAACTTTTTCCCTAACTGGTGGTATGTTTGCAGAGCAGCATTTCATGCACTAAAATGTCAAGGCAATTTCAGTAAATGTCTTTCTTCTACCTTCAAACCACTTTTCTTTGAGCTGCTTAAAACATCTATAGTATTTACACTAATAAATTTAAACAAACTTGCTTGCTGAGATGCCAATAGTGATATTTTTATCTGATACTGGAGAATTTAGAGGGCACACATATTCATATATATATATGTATAAAAGAAAAAAAAAAGACTATAGGGAGAAAAAATGTGACATATTTTGAGTCATGAAAAAAACCCGATATAATTTCCCTCATAATTTAGATCTGAGTTTCTTGCACAGCAGCTTTTTAAAATAACTGGGTAATTGGGTACGTAATTCTAGTTCCATTAATTTTATAACAGCCTTTTTCATCAATATAGAACTGTAAGGGAGCAAAGTATCATACAAAGGAGCAGTGTTCTGAAAAGATGCTGGTAATTTTATTTGCTTTCCGATCGTGGGTGCTGGTATTGACTTGCAGCACCTCTGCAGAGTGCAGCAGAGTAGGTGATGTTTTTGTCTGACCTTGAACTCTGAAGAGGAGATACGATGGCAAAGCTGAAAACAGTCTTGGGGATTTGGGAATTTCTGGAGTTCAGGCAGGGAAGGAGTGATTTACAAGGAAAAGTTATACACAGAGAAATGGGACCAAACAGTTGCATGGTATTTCCTGGAGACCTGTTGCCTCCAGGAGTGGGGAAGTGTTGATTGTGCTGGGAACATTTCTTTCTGATCCCAGTGAACTCTCTTCCCTTGAAATCAGCTGACATTTACACAGACAAGAGACTTAAAGCAGTTTAATATAAATGTTAGTATGTTATGTGCTAGGCTGGTCAATGCATAGCTGATTCTCGCAGGTGGATTTAGCTTCTTTTTTTACAAGTTCAAATCTTTTGTTATTCTGAACAAAAATGATTTTTTTTTTTCCTTTTGTGCTTCTACAGTCCAAAATAAAATTTCATTATCTGCTGCGTTCATTTGGAGACTGAGAGACAAATTGCACAAGCTATTTCAATGTTGTACTAATGCTTTTGGGGACAAATAAATTTGGACCTTACATTTTGCTATTAGGTATCTCATTTAAAAGTGTAGGCTTCAGGGTCTGAGTTTTCTATAAGTGGGAAGCAAACATTCTACAGTAATGTAAAATGATACTTAAATGTCTGTGTTCACTTGCTGTTTTCAAATAGCTTGTTTTACAGATACAGGCAATAGCTTCTTATCCTTCTAAGAGGCAGCAGAAGAATCAAACCTAAGCAATGCTTCCTTTTAATAGGCTTTTGAATTGATTTTCCAAATTCTTGTGTTGGAAATGTGATTAGATTTCGTGTACTAGAATCCCTTTCCAAAATGTGAAGTGCAGAGATTAGTCTGAGGAACCGTTTTTTTTCTTTTTCTTTTTTCTTCCAACTTTCTGTGATTTTGCATGTTTCTTTCAGGCCTTATGTTATCAGAACTAGGAAGTCACATCCATTCCAGGTTGTTCATATGGTATTTAGGCTGGTTTTCCCCTTTTAGTCTGAAATGCCAAGTGATGTAGTAATGTTGTATTAAAAACATTCCATATATTTCTAGTGAGTGACTCCCAACTTGTTAAAAAATACATGAGGAGCACCTGGACCGGAGCACGTCTTGTTTGACTCCAAGCCTTACTGTCCTCAGCATACTGTCTGCATCTCCTGTCTCTTTAGTGCAGGGCTTTGCTCCTTCCTGAAGTTTGTCTGTAAGTGATTGGGTGCTCCTACAGTCCAGGACACATGAGAATATCTTTTAAAAATGGTGAGAAGAACAGTTGTTTGGAAAAAATGTATTTCAGTATTAAATACAGAGTTTTTTTAAAGATGGTGCCTTTACAGTACAGAAGTGAAGGCAGAAAACCCAGTCATAGCGGGGTTACACAGCACAGTGCTGGCAGTGGCAGAGGTGCTGCAATATCTGAATTAAGTCTTGTTTAATTACCCTGTGTTTATATTGAAATGCTGTATAATCAGATAGCAGTTATGTCTCACAGATTGAATCGCATTTATCTTTCCATCTCATTCCAGTGTTCTTTGTGTATAAGAAAGCTGAAAACTGATGTAGGGTTATTCTGTTCCATAAATGCTGATGTTTATCAATAGATAGTAAAAAACCTTAAAATAGATAAATGAATATTTAAATTACTTGTTTAGCAAAAATAGTCTAGCTATTGGCCTGATTCCAAGCCAATGAAGTGAATTAAGGGTTTTGGACTGAGCCTTCGCTTGAGTTTTTCATAGATCCTGAGGCATAAGATGAATGAATGAATCTGGGAGCTGTAGCAGTTTCCTAGGGAGGAATGGGAAAAGATGAATCCTTATTTTAGAGAAGAGGAAGATTTTCATTGTTATAAAGTGCATGTGAGGTGGTGTATCAGAAAGAAAAATATCTACCAGCTACTGTAAGTACAGGTGTGGAAGTGGACGACTGCAAATGGCAAAATGCTGTTGATCTGAATTCATTTATCTGAAGCTTCTCGTGAAACTATCAGTGGTTTAGCTTTGTAAACCAACACTCTCTATTAGGACTGAAGTTCTGTGATGAGTAATATTTATTGTGATACAATAGCAGGGCACACAGTGATGCATACAGTTGGCTTAAGTCTCAATTAGGATTTTTTTTTACACTCAAATATTTGCTGTGGGCTAAGACAGAAAACATTATACACAGGTGCAGGGGTTTATTAATCACGTCTAGTTAATATTTTATGAGTATAATTAAAATACAATGCAATTGTTATTAGTCTTGTTCTAATGATGCTAACACCATAGTCCAAATGAATTATTACAGAAAAGCTGTACACAACGTAAAATTGCTCTAAACAGTGTAGGGTTACTCTGTAGGTAACTGAGTGTTTGCTAGATTATTAACATATATTGTAGTCACAGAACTAAGCTAGAAGAAGTTAGGCAAAAGTCATTTTGATGGCTAGAGAATTGCTCTCACAGTTAAAACAAGGTAAAAATAAGTTAGGCTAACACAAGTCAAGAGACTCTGCACTGTTATGTTTGTACAAAACCTGTGGACTTTTTCTGGTCATAGCAAAATCATATTTAATGGCTTACATGTTTAATTATATTTAAAAATATTTAATTGCATACAAAACTGTTGAAAATATTTACTTTAAATGTGTCAGAGATTTTAAAGACTAAATACTTCTGTTTATTCACAACACAATTCTCTACCATCTTTTTGGAGCAACAGAATCTTCTCTTTGCTTGGATGAGAAACCTTCCCTTTGTCATTTCCTGAGTTGTAATATGAGAATATGGGAGAATATTTTACAATATTCAGTTGGGATATTATATATTCATAGAAGAACTGAGCATTACATTCCACTGGTGGAAACCAGTTAGTTTTGAGGCTTCACTGGTGTTAAATCTCTGTTTTGTTTTAGTTTTTTGGTTTGGGTTTTTTTTTCATGTGAACAAACAGTTATTTCTGGTTTTCCTACTTTACATCCATAGCATCTTTCTTCTTTGAAGTAGCAATGCTAGTGTGTATGTTTTTATCTAGTGGAGATGTAAAACATGGTACTCATACTGTCTTCATTGTACCTTATCTGCTCTGTAGGGGATGGCCACTGAGCTGGTGATGCATATACATACTGGGAAAATTAGATGTTCCTTTGTTGCCAGTGTGCCAATGTTCTTGCCACCTACTTACTTGTCCAAATGCTGTCAAGAGTTATACTAATTGTTAGGTACTTCGGAGTTCTAGAGAATTGGTGCCATTTAGCACACATGTGACTCATTACAAATACTCTAGTTTTGCCTGATGTTCTCACAGTGCAGTTAATCCACCCTCCCCCTTTTGCTAGTTGAATGGTTCAGGCTCTGAGAGACAAAGGGAGACTCTTAGGTCATTTACAGAGGGTCTCTATATTTAGACATGGGATAAAGGCCATGATTCCAACATGTTCAAATTCACTCAGTTTATTTTATAAGGATACTAAAATCAGGTTAGAGAAAACATACTGTCCATTAAACCTTCATTAACCCTATAATGTCACACTGAAAAAGGCAAATGCTTATAGTACTGAGTTAATGCCAAGTACTTTTTGTGCTCTTCAGTTTAGACTTTATGAAGTAGATCTTTATTCTGTCTTACTTTGTGTTCAGTATTACCATTAAATTATTCCTGCTTTTCTACCTTGTCCATGCAGTGCCCCTTTCCAGACATTCTTTCCAATATGGGGGGAAAAAAGCCCTGAGGTGGATAGCACCTGTATGTGAGCAGTTCCATTATACAGCTAAATGACACAATAATCTTCCAGAACATGAAAGCAATTCTAGAATCACAGAACAGCAGTGGTAGGAAGGCACTAAAGAAGACTGTCATCCCTGGTACTTTACTGAGAGCAGATCCAGTGCAAGCAGGCTGCTCTGGGCCATGTCCAGGTAGCTTTTATAAATACCTCCAAGAAAGGAGATGGCACAGCCCCATGAGTGACCTGTGCTGGTGTTTGACCTCCCTAACAGTGAAGATGTTTTTTATCATGTTCAAAAAGAAGTTCTTGTATTTCAACTTCTGCCTGCTGTCTTTTGTCCGGGCGTAACTGTGAAGGCTCTGACTCAGTATTCTTTACTTTTACTTCTATAAGAGCAAGTAGTGACAGGACAAGGGGGAATGGCTTTAAACTTGAATATGGTAGATTTGGATTAGATGTTAGGAAGAAATTCTTCACGTGAGGATGGTGAAGCTATTTAAAGCTAGTGTGAGCAGAAAACACCTGAGTGTGATGACGGGATCTGTCAGTATAGATACTTACTGAAGTTGAAATTGGGGTATGTGATTTTAGTTTTTTGCTGAAACAAGAGGTGGGGAAATGAAAAATGTGGTAAAATGTATGTGGGGTTATATTTTAAACAAGTCCAGCAACTATGAAATGAACATTTACCAAAATACTCTCTAATAAAAGTTAGGAATAATGATATTTTTCTTGCTAGTGGTGTTGTCCAGCCTTTTTTCTGTTTAAATACATTTATATAGAATAGATGATACCAAACATTCATAGCCGATAAGTTTTTTATATGATGCTGGTAGTGTGAATGCTGAAAAACTGAAACAATTTCTATCTGGAAAAGTTGTCATTATTTGAAAGAAGTCAACCATATTCAGTATGCAGCATGCAGGTTTGTGTTCAAGTCTGGTCTTGAATTGTGTTACCCTGTACAATTCCTTAGTTTTTCTGTGAAGCTTTGAAATCAAGAAATCGTGAAATCAAGGTTGCCTGTACAGTTTTAATTCTTCATTTTGTCTAAAGAGCATATTACATTCTATATATATAAACACATACTTTTGTATAACGTCATGCCCATTATTTATGCCCACATACTCATCTGGTTGCCAGAAATTTGTGAAAAGCATTTGTATTAAACATTTAAATTAAGATCTCCCACTCTCATAAAGAGACCATTCGGGCAGTGGAATCAACAGTGCTAATTCTTCCATATTATGCTTTTCAAGACCAGGGCCTTGAAAGTGCATCTGTACAATAAGGATTCAGAACAGAGTCCTTCATTTGTTTTGAACTCCCGCAGTTTACAGTCTCTCCATCTGTCCCTGGTACAGCTAACACAAGTAGCTGTGTCTTCTACTACAGTATTTCACATTTATCAAAATATCTTTTACTGAATGGGATGGATACCTTAACCCAAATCAAAATCACAAAAGTCTATTGGAGTAAGATGCAATATTCTTTCATTTTAAGCAGTGGCTTATGGACCAAAATAAATAAACATGTTTGTCAAGCTTTATTTTTACTTCTTGTCCAGTTTTGTCTGGTTTTTAGTCATTGAATTTTTGAAACCCCGTCCTCCACAAAATCTAACTGCATTTCTACATTTCTTTTCTTGTAGTAATCACATCAGTTTTCAAATTGTTCCTATCACTTGTTTTTCCTTCTGATCTGCATGTTAATAAACTCTGTTGTTCCCGTTTTCACCACCTCTGCCTTAGCATTCAAGTTTCAACTTCATTAACGCTGAATGAGATGTTAAAGTTCCTTTATGTACCTATTCACTTCTTGGCAGTGAAAGATTCAACTCTAGAATTGGGAAAATATAACTTAAAATTTGATCGCCATAAGCAGTCCAGATCTAAAAATTTCAAATATTAAAAGCACTGTGGAAGTTTAAGTGCTGATGGGTTTTTCCTAATGTTTTTCTATTGGTGTCTTAGAGTATTCCAAAACCCTGAGGATTTATTTTTGTTCTTCAAGTGTCAGTCTGTGTCTGACACTTAGGTTTAATGCTGTCATTCAGACACTTGTCTTGAATTATCCTTGTGTTAATACATTTAAGTCACTTTAAATTTCAGTTCATCTACAGGAAGCAATTTATGATTTGACAAGGTGCTTAAGTGGTATTTAGCTTTGACTGTATGAAAACACTCTGATGTTCAGATTTGCACAGCTGATACTTTTATGCCAATAAGATTTATTTCATTAGCTTATCTTACACAGCTGCAGGTGATCAGGCTGTGAGGAAAGCAGTATGCTTATTTAGATGCCATAATGTAGAGATACAGTACTGGGGAGATTTCATATTGACTATTTTTGAGGTCCTGAGTTTGAAAATCTGGCCACAGCAAATCTGTAGGATGAAATCATGTTGCACTGATACCGGTCTCCGCAGTTGTCTGGGACAACTGTGAAGCAGTGATTTTAGTCCAATTTCTTCCAAAGTCCCGTGCTTTGCTTTTTTTGTTAGCAGAACTGAGTGAGATCAGCCATAAATAGACTGAACAAGAATGTGGTGAGGTTACGTGAAACTAGTTAAAATTTAGAGTATTTAATATCCAGTACCATAAAGTATTTAGTGAATTCTAGAACATCCATAGAATGTAACATGTATACGTGATTATGAAGGGCTGCGGCATTTAAATTTATTTGCATTATTTTTATTGCCAGGGATGGAGCATTCACAGCTTCCTTGAGCAACCCATTCCAGTGCCTCACCACCGTCACAGTAAAGAACTTCTGCCTTATATCTAACCTGAACTTCCCCTGTTTTGAGGTTTGAGCCCATTCCCCCTTGTCCTACCACTACAGTCCCTGATGAAGAGTTTCTCTCTGGCATCCTTATAGGCCCCCTTCAGATACTGGAAGACTGCTATGAGGTCTCCACGCAGCCTTCTCTTCTCCAGGCTGAACAGCCCCAGCTTTCTCAGCCTATATTCATACAGGAGGTGCTCCAGTTCCCTGATCATCCTTGTGGCCCTCTCTGGACTTGCTCCAACACTTCTATGTCCTGCTTATGTTGGGGACACCAGAGCTGTACTCAGTGTTCCAAGAGGGGTCTCATGAGAGCAGAGTAGAAGACCAGAGAAGCTAGATGATCTTAAGGTCCTCACTAACTAACCATTCTATAGTTATAGAACCATATCTATTCTGTAACATAGTTGAGCATGGGTATTTAATAAAAAGTCATAAAACTTTCAGAATTTCTAAATATGTACCTGTCAAGAAAACAGATTGTATCTCATTCCTTATGTGCAGAAAGCAGATCTCTATTGGACACTTGTGATAGTGTTGTGTGCATTAGCAGTTGTGCCTAAGCAAACTTCTTTTAGGATAATTACTAAACTAAATAATTACTTGAGTTGAAATTCTGTTTAGTCAACGAAGGAGCGGAAAAGGCAGTATAATGGCCTCACTAAGGGGAAATCCTGCCTGACCAATTTGGTGGCCTTCTATGACGGGGCTACGGAACTGATGGACAGGGGTAGA
>JANHGB010037616.1:0-28127 GCA_026283785.1 Coracopsis vasa
AGCCTCTTGCTGGTGCCGGCCTAGCCGGCAAGCAAGCCTCTGGCGGGCTTTGTTAGTGGTGTACAGCTAAAACAGACTTTTCATGCTTTGCGGAATTGAACATAAAGTGTGGACCTGGAAAGGTGGCTAGCCCAGTTGCTCTGTTTCACAAGATGCTTGCAGTGTAGAGAAGCTAGTAACTATGTTGAAATTCGCTAGGCTACAGCCATGCAGACGGCTCCACTTGAGCATGCATGGAAGATACGCTAGGCCCATGGCATTAAAATTCATTCGCTTTATAAGAGAGCAACTTTACTGCAGTACTGCAGACTTAATCCAAACTTCTAATTATACATAAGTTTAATATATATTTTCCAATATTAATTTTAGCATTTAATGTGTTAATGTTTGAGCTGCCTTGGCCACCACATTTTTGTGCTGCATGTAACACCATGTTTGATCCCTGGTCATCTGTGGAATTTCACTTGCATACCTGCTTATCATCCATCTTTTCTGTTCACATTTGGAATTGGTTGCACTATCCTAAGCCTCCCCATTTTCCTATTTCTCTAATTCTTTTGGTCTCCTGGATTCTACAAAGACTGCTCTTCTTGCTTCACTTGCTGTATTCATAAGTTACTTACAGAATCCTGCAGCATGAGTGGTGGTTCTGCTTCCTCTTCCATTTAAGATAGTTTCAGGGAGGGAGAGAATATATAACAGAGGAACTGTTTTGCATGTTAGCTTTTTGTTTCCAGAAGAGGCCTGCTCACTTCCTGTAGCAGCCCTCTGTTTCTAGTTTCTTAGAAGAGAAGTAGGTTGTCAGTCAGTGAGGAAGAAGAGACAATGTAAGACTAGGAATGTGCAAGTCTTGGATGATTCTGTTGTTGCCATTGTAATTGGATTCCTGTGGAAGTATGTAAGAGCAGAGAAGGTATTATTTTCACCTAATAATGTTATTTTAGTTTCCAGCTATGCTTAGCTACAGGGACTTCATGAGTTGCGTGTTACTTCTGTGCATTTAGGACCCTGCAAAATACTCTTTGTGCTTGTACTTGTGCAGTCTTTCCTTGAAATTGCATCTTGGCATCGACAACATTCTTTGGCAGCAAGCTACACAGGGTTTCCCTGTTGCACAGAGAATAATTCCTGGTTTTCATTTTGTTCCTGATTCCTAGTTTTGTTTGGTGCCCCATAGCTCTTCTTCTGGAATAGGTTTAGCCATTCTCCCTGTGTTCTTCTTGATTTAGGATCTCTGTATTGTTTTTCCCCCTAAATAATTTACTTTTGCAGACTGACAGAGTCTTAATCCACAAGGTCATTCTTTATGCCTTTGACCATCTTTCTTACTCTTTTGCAGGCTGTATTTAACTCTTTTGCAGGCTTTATTTAAGATGTGGCTGAGTCCTACATTTATGAAGTGATGTAATAAAATTACCCATTTTATTTTCTGTTTCTTAGCAATTTTTTTTTTTTTTACGTCTTTAGATTGCTACTCAGTATTGAACTGATGTTCTTGTAGAACAATACCGCACTACAAGATTTCTCTAGAGAAATAAGGCTTATTTCTCACGCAGACTGATTACTTGCTTTTTAAAATGTCTAGTCTAACAGGCCTGTGTAGACACCTCTCAGCATTAGGAAAATTGTTGTTGTTTATCAGCGCAGTTTAATTGCTGTATGTGGTTTCTTAGTTTTAGAGTAAAAATCATTGGAACAGAAAGAATGGTGATAACTAGAATGGTTTTGAACTTTAAGGTTAGTTTTACTGCATCTCATGTGGGTGCTAAAGTCAGATAAATAGCAGGATTTTTCTTGTTTCAGTTACTTCTGGCTGTGTTTAGTTCTAATGAATTTATAGGAATCCTTTTTGTTTCAGATGAATGAGAGAATCTGTTCTAAAATGGTGTTCTTGTGACTCAGTGACTGAAAGCAGTGTATATACAGTGGTACAGAAGTAGCAAATACCGAACTGGGTGAGAAAATTTATGTAATTGGATAGCAACTGAAATAAAAAGTCCATTTTAGGATAGAATTTTAAGACAAAACTTGAACTTTTAAGGGCTCTATGCGGTATACTATTATTAATGTCTTGGTTTTGACATGTTCAACATATAGCTATTTTTTAAAAGCCTTATATTGCATGGAAGCTTGTCTTGCCCATTTCCATAATTTAGAATTTTCTTTTTGGGTGGGTGAGAAATAAACACAGTTCTGTTTAAATTCCCTTTTCTTTTTGCAGCAGATGGAATGCAAGCAAAAAGTGAAAAGATAAGATCTTCTTTGAAGAATGTGAAAAAAGATACGGGGAAGCCAGAGAAACTTAAGTATAAGCCACTCACTGGAAAGGTATTTTACCTCGATATTCCATCAAATGTGATCTCTGAAAAAATAGGAAAGGACCTCAAAGAGCTAGGAGGGGTAAGTTAATGAGCTCTGTATGAAACTAGAAGAAAATCTACACATGTAGAATGCCTTTTCCATGATCTTTGTGTATGCATTTTTTTGATGTTTGTATTTTATTTGTGACAGGATTTTATTGTATGTTTGTCTTAATGTTTAATATAAACAATTAGCACATCGACAAAGTATTTTGTGGTTTGTTGTTTTTTTTTTTTTTTTGTTTTGTTTTGTTTTTTTTTTGTTTGTTTTTTTTGTTTTTTTAGGTTTTTCAGTTGATTATTTATTTGCTTAAAATTTGGTCCAGATTTAATAAATTCCATTGTTGGAAATTATTACCCTCCCCCCTTGCTGCTTCTGACTGTATTGACATGTTTACAATTAAAATTGTTTGTCTGAACATGATAGATCAGAGGAAGTGTTTTGCATATGGTTACTAAAAGTCAGTAACTTCAGTAAGTACCTTCTGCACGGAGTAAGTTAATGAGTATTTTTAAGTACTCTTACTTAAATAATAGATTTTATAAACATCTTAATGTATTTTTCTTTCCTTAACTCTCGCTTGCATACGGAAGAAACACTTTGATAAAGGCAAGTACAGGATATCATAGTAACACAGAAGCAATGGAATTGCTTAGTCCATTTTAAATATTTTGAATTAGTGTAAAGGAGTCTTGGCAGTTAAAATATTAAACACCCTTGAACCACAGAAGCAAAAGGGATCTGCTTAAATTGCTAGCTTTTCTGAACACTGCTTTGGCAATACTTGAATGACCTCAAAGTAGTGCTGATTAGTTCTATGAAACTGACACTTGTAAATCCAGGATGATGCTTGGAAGCTCTAGTAGAGGCAAGTAGTAGCAGTGATGTGGTTTCAAGTTCAATGCATCTTTTTACATTTAGCATTAAATGAGTGCATGTTATTTTTCGTCTTTGTCTAGGAATTCATACATGAAAGGTAAGGTTGCAAATCAAAGACTGAAAAGGAAGTTTGTCTGTTTTATTTCAAGGAGTATATGCCTAAATCTGAGGTGTCCAGCACCTTCAAGATCAACTGCATTTGTTTTGTTGTTACTTGCGGGGAGTGTGCTCAAAAGTGCCATGCTCTGTATGTCCCGGTTCTGTTAAAGGTACATAAAGCAGAATTGGAAGGCACAGTTTCAGACTCGCTGTCTGTGCAATTTGTGTTTTCCATGCTGATTAGTGCAGAAGAGGAAAATATTTTTAAGCTATGTAAACTGGCAAAAAATAAGGCAAATAGAACTGATCATCACACAGCAGTTGGTAACAAATGACTGAAGGAGCAAAATGGAAAAGAATAAGCATAGGACAATCACATTTTTTGTCTTACTGAGCATGAAAATATTATTTATCTACTTAAGTCTTCTCATTTTGAGAAGTGTTGCAAATCTCTGGCAGTGTTCACGGCCAGGTTGGATGGGGCTTTGAGCAACCTGGTGTAGTGGAAGTTATCCCTGCCTGTTGCAGGGCGGTTGGAACTAGATCATCTTAAGGTCCTTTCCAACCCAAACCATTCTATGATCCTATAAATACTGTAGGTGTGAAACATGGTAACTATCCTGAAATTTTGTTTTTTTCTGTTGGTTCTAAACTTGATATATTTATAGCTTCCTGCAAACTGTAAATTACATTTGCATATATATGCCTTCAAGTTTAGCTGAACACTTCTATGTTATTTCTGTTACATAAAATTATAGAAACTGGTTTCTTGAATTCTGTTATTTCTCTGTGCAGTGTTTGACTTCTATTTGTAAAGTATTCAGCTAGATAGTTCAAAGAATGATAATAGTCAAAACAAAGCAAACATCTTTTGATAGATACTTAAAAAATAAACTGAAATGAAAATCTATGACTAATAACATGCTAGTATAGCCAAATTGTAATTATCATGCAGTGTTTTTTAATTATTGTAGAAGTTTTGTCACTTTTCCTTAAAGTATACAATATAAGATTGAGTTATTGATTTTACTGTCCTGAAATAATTACTTGCTTTCTATCTTTATATTTAGAGAGTGGAAAGTTTTCTTAGTAAAGATATCAGCTATCTGGTGTCTAATAAAAAGGAGGCAAAATTCGCACCGACTCTTGGTCAGATTTCTCCTGTTCCTAGCCCAGAATCTGCAGGTAATGGAGGAAATAGTTCACCTCATCCTAGCAACCGAAAAGATCGACATGACGGAAGTTCATTTAAAATAGTAGATACAGTAAGTTTCTTAGTATTATTACTGCAAATCAGGTACAACCCATAGGATATGCTCTTACGGTCTTTCTCTTGCGTTGTTTTGTTTTTTTAAAGATGAACACAATTCCTTGAGTGAATAAAGTTGTTTGATGTTTTGCTTGTTTGGGTTGATTTGTTTGTTTCTGAACAGGTCAAATGTACTTTTAAACTAGTTCAGGTGAACTTGTTAAACTTGACTGACTGACTGACTAACTAATTAAGCAAAGTTTCCAGTGATTCCTGTGTCTTTAGCAACACAGCGTATTAAAATCTGGCTGCTGTGATGTTAATGTATGTATGTACAGAAGCACTCTGATAGTAGTTCAAGGAAATAATTAAATGTTATGAATATTAAGTTTTTCTGAGCTCTTAGAGGATCATGTTAATTGCAGTAATTAGTATCTGAATTCGTGCAGGTTTATGAGAAGTTTCTCATAGGGGCAAGTCTTGTGTCCTTTCAAAAATGCAGTTTGAAACAATTATCTGTGCTATATATACATGGTACTTATTTAGAAGCAGTCTGTGGGTTGGTCTTTCCATTGCTTAGGTGAGATTGCCTCATTTTGCAAGTAACCCAGATAAAGGCATGCTCATTATGGATAAACAGCATACAATACAAAAGCAAATGCAATGGTGATAGAAAAGATGGGATAAGACGTAGGCAATGATTTTATTCATGACTGTTAGCTTAATTTGGCATGAGTCTAGCTGATGGAACTTCATCATTTGGTGTGTGCCACTGGCTGCTTCTTCCCACCATCTAGCACCAACATTGCTCCAGCCATGTAGTGACTTGCTTTGGCTGAAAACAAGTACTTGCTGGTTCACACACACCCTCTGCCCAGACTGTCAGCTGTAACGTTGTGGGCAAGATGTGGATTAATGAAAAATAGCAGTACAGTGAGCAAAAGGAGACTATCATACCCAAAATACTTATTTGTTAGCAACAATGTAAATTATCTGACCTTTTGTTTTGTTGTGGTTTTTTTTTTTTTTAAATGGGTACTAACTTACTACAAACATGTTGCTGTTTTAATATAGGTACGTATGAGCAGAGGAAAATCCTTAGTTGAAAAAGCAATCAAGGAGCAGGTAAGCCAAGTAATCAATGAATTCGTGCTTGAGAAAGTTCGGGTTTGCTCTTGTAGAAAACAAGCAGTAGTAAGAATGGTCTTGGTCTTAAGAAGTCCCTCATGGAACACTCTGGCAGAAGTCGAGAGATTGTCTTAAATAAAACTCAGGTCATTCTTTCTGGGTACTTCCTGAAGAATTCAAAGTTTGTGGAGTCTTTATCACCAATATTATAATATATCAGGCTTACTGATACAGCTAGCGTTTGAGAGGTGCTCGTGAAGTTAGAGTAAATATATAAATTCACTATCTTCAAATCTTGCTGTAAAATGTGACAATAGAGAACAATTTCGGCCTCATGAAAGGTTAAGTGTAGTCTTTTGATGATGAAGGGCTGTGACATGGAAAAGTCAGTTGAGTAAACCAGACAGCCTTTTGGCAAGAAGCAAACCATTGGCACTTAGATCACAGCTTTCATATTACATCATTTAATATAATTGTAATAATTTTATGTTATCTACTATATGTTGTTTTATTAATATACTTTATTGTTTGCAGGATTTAATCCCTTCTGGTAGTATACTATCCAATGCATTGAGCTGGGGAGTGAAGATACTTCATATTGATGGTAAATATTTTGTTCGATGAAGCCTACTGTGAACTTGTAACATTCATTTAATTATCTTTTTGTTAAATTCAAAATACTAAAAATGATAAATTATTTCAGATATACAAAAGTAAACTCAGCTGAGTATAATTGTCCCTCTTTTTGCCAGATGTTAAGAATTACATTGAACAGAAGAAAAAGGAGCTCTACCTAATCAAAAGAGCAGGCAGTTCTTCAAAAGATGTGGTAAGTGGTTCTTTGCCATTTGTGAGAATGCTATTTGTTTCACTGAGAATGTAGGTGTCCTAAATACTACCTACTGTGAAGCTTGCAGATTCTATTTTAATGAAGTCTTGCTCATGTTCAGTTTTTCAGACTGGTATGTTTCATGAACTGATTTGAGAACCAGAAAGTATTAGCTATTTCAGCATTATTCAAAAATAAATATAATAGTAGCATTGATTAAATCATATATGGACCTTTGCTCTTGCAAAGGATATCTTGGAATCAGAAGTACTGAACTGCCTGAAACGATGTAAATTGTGGTTAAGTTACCTTGTATAATTTTCCTTATAACTCAGTGATCGGAAACCTTCCTTTTGATGGGCAGTTTTGAAATATCCCGTTACCTGAAGAAAGCTGTCTCTAGGGTATCTTTTCAGTCAGTTGTTCAAACCTGCATCTCTTCTTCCTAGTCTTGTAAAGAACTCACATAGTGTCTTTGAGCTATTCTTCTGATAACATGCAGTTGGCATGTGAAAAATCTCAATTTCTCCAGATTTTAGTGTATGATACAGTGAGACATTGAAACTTTCAGCTGCTTATGTTCTCTGTCTGCAGTATCCCTATAATTTAAAATAAAGATGTGAAGTTGTATAATTACCTAGTCCAGGCGGGGCTCTGCGATAAGTAAATTAAATGGCAACATATATAGACCATCTTGTGTGTGTTATGTTGTTTTGGAATGCAATAGCAGCTACTTACTGAGGCTACATCAAATCCTCTGCTAAATCATTAGTGTCCTGGTGTTCATGGATAGCAAGGTGGAGCTTTTTACAGGTAGTATAAAATAGGTGTTTGTACCTTTACCAGAATCAATTGCAGCCAACACCTGGTACTTTACTCTTTTTCTGAAAACAAAAGACTCTTAGGTTTAATCTTCATTGCTAAGAAAAACCTGTGTAAATCCATTAAAATGAGAAGAATTGCTTTAATTGGAGAATGTTATCTGGAATTTTAGTTTGTAGTTAATTAGCGTTTACAAACTGTTGTGAATATTATCTGTATTTAAGAATCAACTTTAAACCATGGCAGGGTATTTTGGGTTTTTTTTTGGTTGGATTTGGTTTTAGGAAAAATAAATTGAAACATCTCAAGGAGAACTTTTTCTAATTTTCTTTTTGTGGTGTAGAAATATTTCTTTGGGAAACATGTCACCATATTTCTGAAGTAGTAATGAATTTTAGTTTCCTGCAAATCATATCCATGACTGTGTATGAAGTCATGATTAGCACAGGGAGAGCCTCATAACTTAAAATTAGCTACAGCTAAATCTTTAAGTAAAATGCAGAATAGTGCTAATGGGGATTTTATACATTTTTCTCTTTTTTCTATAGGGAAAACAAGTTACTACTCAAAAGTCAAGAAGTAAGTATTAATATTTGTAGAGGTGTATGTTTTGCTTATTTTCTGAATGTTTAAAAATGGACTACAGTTCATAATCTTGTCAAGTGTGCTGCTGTATTCTAGTTTGTATGTCCAAGAAAAGCATATAGAAAAACTTAATGGAAATCAAGAGTTTGTCAAAACATGTACATACTGAGTTCTAAAATAACGTCTGCTTGTTCATCATCTACTGAATGAAGAAAAGTATTTCTCTCAATTTTGTTTTTTTCCCACCTTGAGCAGGCAGACTGAAAAATCCATTTGTGAAGGTGGAAGATAGAAGTCGGTAAGTGTTGTCTTCGTGCATTAAGTGATGTGGTTCTCAAACTTGAGTAATTGAGAAACATTGAGTATGCCTTCAGGAAGTGGCCTTCAGATTTGAATTTCTTCCTAGCTTTAGATGCTAGGCATGCTGTCCTCTTAGAATAAGATACAACATTTTTGTCTTTACATGCTCTGGGTAGCTATCTGTGTTGAGCCACTGAATGAGATTGAGCAAGTATTAGCATGGTAGGGAATATTTGCAGTAAATAATGTAAGGGAAAGTTAAGGTATAGCTCCAGATCATGAGACTGCTTTCTTAGGGTTACTTTCTGTCAAGGGCCTTATGAATGAAAAGGAAAACTGGAAGCTTTGAACCTTGACATACCTTCTTAGATCCAAATCCTGTTGCCCAAAAGGCCAGTAAAACTTTCTATACTAAATTCCAGTCCTGTAGTCCCAACTCAGTAACATTAATCTCCTGCAAAGACTGTTTAGATGTAAGGAAAGTGAAGTTGTTAATTAAAATCATCCTCTGAAATTAGGTTTAATTTCCTGTTCAATCATTTCTTTTTGAAAGCAAAAAGCCTCTGTATTAATCTGATTTCAGTACCCACTGTAGCATGAAACCTGATACTTTCAGCCTTTAAAATTTTCACATCTTTCTGGTCCTGGAATCGATCAGACCTGGTTCTGTAAGGAAATACCAGTTTGCCTGAAGTTAAGAGAGCAATGAATTATAAAAAAGTATGATCTGGACAGCGTATTTTGCATCTTTATATTCTTAACTAAATTCTACTTTATGATGACGTTTATAAGCTCCAAATTCCTTGAGCTCCTTTCTTTGACACTTTCCTGAATTAAAAAGGTCTAAGCCTGGTCTTGCGCTGTGAGCTGTTCTGATAGAAAAGAGACTTGAGGATAGTGGGAATAATTGGACACACATAGTTGAAGAAATTTGTTTATAACAGGAAACACTTTTGAATGTTATGTAATGTAAGCAATGTTTTTTAATGTTTAAATGCTTATGCAATGTTAGTAAGTGCTCACAAGATGCTTAGCTGTCCCTATAACGTTTTCCAGACTTGCTCTTTTTCTGCCTGGGCAGCTTATAATAGTAATATGGGAGAAAAAAATCAGACTGAACTTTGGTGTCAGCATTTCAGTCAAATAATTCAGTATGTGAACTTTTGACACGCCCTATTTTTAACATTCTTAATATATTCAGTGTGCTGGTATGGTTGCTAGTTCTGTTACCTCTCAAGTACAAGTGATACACAGGAAAAAAACCTTTCTGGAAAATGAAAAGGTTGGGTTTTATATCTTGAATGGTAAATTGATGAAAATTTTCAAAAAAGAAGAAAATGGTAAAATTGGGGAAAAAAAAATTCATTTGTTAGGAACTGCTGTAGCTACTTCTCAGGAACACAGATACACCAGTGTCCAAATCGCTTAGTTTTATTGGTTACCCAACTCTCAATGATAAACAGGCATGAAAGCCATACCCCAGGGAAAGTGTAAGACAGCTATTGAAACTCCAGGCAAATCTATTTTAAGAAAATATCATGTTTTTAGGAAGAAAGGAATGACTTATTCTAGGATATTTACCTGCTTAGCATTCTGTGTATGATATATGTAAAAGTGAGACACTTTTCCATGATTTTGACCCGATTGCATTTTGGTGCTGTAAACTCCTTTTTCCATTTTGAGGGTTTTAATGCACTTGTTTTGTTGAATACAGCCTCTACCGGCCATTTTATCTGCAGTTACCCATTTTTCCAGTTCTGAATTACTGTGTTCCAAAACCGTATAGTCCATTTGAGGTGGATAAGAAGCATCCTTCTGGTCAAAAGCAAACACAGTCTAAGCAAAGGTTTGTTGAAAACTTGTTGAGGTGTGGGTAGTGGAGAGGATGGTTCTCTAAAATAATTGTAATGTAATTGTTTTCTAAAATTGCCGTGCTTCTAATTTTGTGCGATATTTAGTACTAATAGCCATGTCTCAGCTGATGTATTTGCTGCACTATAACTGTTGGTGTCTATCTTTCTGTACCCTCTTTATCCTGTCTTTAGTCCTTTTTTTGGACATACAGATGCATACATCCAAAAATGCGGCCTTCTCCTGTTAACTGTGGGTCAGCATAAGATACTTTTTTTTCCTTTCTGACACTGGTTTCTTCTTTGTCCTCATCTTGGATGCCATCCAGTAAGTATTTTACAGGAAGTGTATTTCTTAAGACTACTTTTGATATTTGTCGGCATAATACCAAAGTAGGCAGTTAAAAATCTTTAAAACTGTGATATTCAGACATAGTGCAAATCATTGTTGATAAAGTCTTATTTGTACAAGTTAGACTGCAAATACTGCCTCGGCTCTTCAGAGGAGCTGGTCTTAAAGCGAGTGTTTATATGATAAATTTTGGTATTCAGGCTCAGAGCACTCCAGATGCAGTTAGAACTTTGGTAAATCAATTTTATGATTTGAAACTACTTAGGAATCTTAATTATCTGGGTTTTGGTGAATCATACTATTGCTTTCAGTCTCTTATACCTAGCATATAGGGAGTATTAATGATTCTTTCATTGGTTTCTAAAACTGACTCACATAAGAGACTAAAGATATTTAGGTGAAAGGTAGCTTTGCTAAATGTGGCATTTTCTGTATCTAGTAACTTCCACTGCTTTTCTGTCCTTGGGGTCTAAAGGCTTACTTAGGTATGATGCTTTTCTTTACAAGATAGCTTCTCCACTCGAGTTCTGTCCAGTCTTCACCAGTATTATGGTGCTGCAGGTTTTCAGGTGGTGTTGCCATGCTGAATTTTATTTATTTTAATTGCAGTAAATATAGCGGTATGAAAAAGCAAAGCAACTGTAACAGCAGTAACTTTTGCAGTTGTGAGGCAAGTTCTGATATTACCTCTTCAGAGGAGGTTAGAAAGGCCCATTCTTTTTAAAGCATTAAATACTATTTGCATTTATATGGAATATGATATATTAAAAAAATCAGGAATTATGTTTCAGTGAATGTTCCTATTTAATCCTTTGGGTTGGCATATGCCATAGAGATTTAGGTAGGAGATTATTTCATACTCAGCAGGTAAACGTGAGGAATGTCAATTTTGGGAGAGAAAACTGGGAGTGGTCACTTTTTCTGTCTGGCAGAAAAAGCTTGTTGAAGCAAAGTTGTCAGTCCCATTTGCTTCTGTATTTGGTGAGATCTGCAGCCATTATTCAATTTTCAGGTGATAAGTTCAGTTGCTTATATTGTGGTCTACTGGTTCTCTGATTTTTACAGTACGAAAGAGGGAAGGTGAAAAGGTTAATGTTAATATTAGCAATTACACAGTTAGGTGCAGCCTATCCTGTGGAACCCAACAAATGCTGGGGCAGGCGTTACCAGTACAGACTTGACTGGAAATGATTGGTGAAAGGAGTGTACCCTTATTATGCATGTTCGCTTTTCAAGTGCAGAGATTTTTCAGGGCAGGTGTTTTGATGTAAAGACCTGAGCTTACATCTATGCAGATACTTGGTAAAGTGTGTCAGAATCATTTTTGACTAGACAGGGAGATGGCACTATTTCTCTAAAGTATAAAGGGAAATAGAGATTGATGGTTTTGCTTAACCAGTAGCACATCATGCTTAGGTGGTTTAATGGTGAATTGAAGCAAATGGTGAATTGAAGCAAAAAATTTAAGCTAGTTCTCTCCAGATAAGGATCCTGAAAATCATGGAGCAGCTATTGAAATCTCTGTGTTTTAATCTCCAGGAAGAACTTGAGGTTCATTTCTTCCTATTTCCACTTAGCCTGTACCTAGAAAAACAGGACAAAATGGCATTTGGTCAGCGTATTCAAAACCTATGCATAAACCAACAAATGTGACTGTTTTTTACTTTTGCCAAAGAATAAGAGGTCATCTGTTAGACCAAGTGGTTTTGCTGTGTGTTTTCTTGGCATCAAAAATACTGACAGTGGTTGAGATGTTAGAAGACTTTTTCTCTTTTTCCCCCTAGTTTTTGTTTTATCAACCTTCCTTTTATCAGCTATGCACAGAGGCCTCAGCACGTCCTGTGTTTTGTCAAGGGATATTTTTTTGTTCAGCAATTTTGCACTGTTTATTCTGAGTCAGTAGTATGTCTGTACCAACCTGGATGTTTTATGCTTACATACAGTTCCACTGGATCTGCCAGTAGTTTCTGCAGTAATTTTTATTTTTTTTTTTTGTTAATGCACAATTTCTTCTTTCTTTTTCTTTTCCCTAGGCTTTGACTAACAATTTAAATAGTTTGAGCAGAAATAATATTTTTTTGTAATTATTTAAGTGATTAAGAACATGCATGCTGTGAGAGGCAAGTATAGTGCTCAGCTCCAAATTTGAGACTTACATTAATGTAACTTTTCTGTTAACAGAACCAAAATAAATAGTGACAAGGACTGTGGAACTCCTGTTCAGCTCCCTCAGAAGGACAAAAAAAGGAGAGGATATTGTGAATGCTGTGGGAAGAAATATGAAGATCTGCAAACAGTATGTGAAATGTCAAGTATATGCTTGGATAGTGTCATCTCTCAAGTGGGGTATCAGCAGTGGTTTCTACTTGCTAATTTAATATATTTTTTTATCTCAGGAGATTTTCTGACTGTTATCTCCTAAAAAGCAGCAAGTGGGTATTTTTTTTTTTTTCCCATGTAGGTTTAAAGTCTTGATAGCTGCTTCTATATATGGTAACTGAAGGCACTAGTAGCTCATGTCTCAGAGACACTGGTAATAAATGATATTTACTTACTGCTCCGTATCATACTGCTGACTTGTATACTCATAACTGTAGTAGTAGATTAGTTTCATGTTTTTCCTTTAATTCCAGCATCTTGAAAGTGAACAGCACCGAAATTTTGCACAAAGCACACAGTATCAAGTTGTTGATGATATAATCTCAAAGTTTGTTTACAAGTTTGTAGAATACAAAGATGATGACAAAATAAAAAGGTAAGTCACATTTTCTAAACTCTGTGAGTTGAGACATTGAACATAAAGATACTTAATTCTGAAATCTGGATCTGGTACAGAATAAATTCATGTTTTCAATCTGAAATAAGTCGCTGAAATTTGCAGTGCAGTTGTACCTGGCAAATAGCTATGTAAAGCAGAAATTAGAGAGGAAAATAAAAAGTGCAGATGATATTGTAAGAAAATTAGACTGAAAAGATTTGCCAGAAGTTGTCCTACCTATCCTTCAGCTTTAGAAAAGCAAGATCTACTGTACTAAAACATTGCTGATAGAAGGACAGTGATATCTGAACATCTTGCTCTAAAAACTTTGTCATTCTTAGTAGCCTAAGAACAGTGAATGATACCCTTCTCATTCAATCTGCTCTCCTTACCAGTGGAAGGCTTTTCCTAATCTAGATCTTGCTGTCTATACTTTAAGTCTCTTAGCTTCTGACCTGCATGTGCTGGACAAATGAAGTGGATTTTCCTTTCCTCTTTGTAGCTCAAAAGCTTAAGTGGGCTAAACAGACTTGTTTCACATCTTGGACTGTAGGCAGAAGTGTCTTGGTTCCAAGTAACTGTACCTCAATTCAGGATTGCCCTGGTTTGTTGCAAATAAATTGGGAGATTAGGAATAGCTTTCTTGCTTTTTAAAAGGAAAAAGTATTGAAAGAATAAGAGTATTTTTATTGAAATCAAATGAAATGCAAATAGAGTCAAACAGCTGATAGCCTAATGAAGGCAAACCTTTATTCCTTTTATAACCTGAAAATACTCAGGTTAGGTTTGAAATGCTATGCCAAGAAAATAATGTATAATTACACTAACTTTTGTGTGTATATATCATAGAATATTTGTATTTATAAAAATTGCATTATATTCATTAATGTCTTCTGTTCTTGATACCACTATAAATTGAGATGTGCTGAAATACTAGGCTACTTATTTCGTGTATTTTTAAAACAATTTTATGAGCTGTAGAAATCAATAAGAAAAATAAGACACTGTTCCTATAGAAATAGTGTGTTGCTACTCTAAACAGATCTTATCTTTTAAAAGTAAAACAAAAAATTGCTTTGCCACTTCTGCTGCTTTTCTAGAATCAGTTGCCTATGGAGTTGTTTCCCATGTTTTTTCCAGGTGTATGTTAATAATTATAAACAATTTCATTGTAGGACAAAATGTAGTACAGGCTATTTTTCTCCTATTATTGGGAAGATAACTAGACCAGATGAGCTGAAAGAACGACTGAAAAAGCAACGCATTTCCTTGAAAAGCTACTCGTGGAAGGATGCAACAATGCGGGCACTCAAACCGGATCGGCAGCCTGCGGAAGTACAACCAAATTCTCTGACAATACCTACCCCTCTTTCTGGGTCTGTTTGTTCAGTTCTTTATTGTCACCTGGCACAACCTTCGGAACTGCAAATTAAGTTCAGAAATAATGATGAAAATACTAAAACTGATTGCTCTAGTGCTGCAAACTTAAGACAGACTGTTGTATCATCATATTTCATACAACCACCCCCTCGGAAAGATGACAAGGCATATACAGAGACCTTGTCTCGAGCTTGTGAGTCATCCAATAAAGAAATACTGGAACTAGAATTAAATAAAAAGAATTTACAGTGTTTTCAGGAAGGCATGTGTACTTTATATTCTCATGCTCAAGTTACAGAATTTAGTGAAAAGGACAAAAACCCATTGCAGCCAAAAAGAAAATTAAATAATGCAGTAGTTCTACCAGCAAAGTGTTTGAAAAAAACAGATACCAATCCTACATTTGTCAAGAAACATCGTGATTTCTGTGATAATCATCAACAAATGCAGCACAATGTAGTTCTGGAGGCTGAGGTATCTGATACTGCTGTAAACAAAGAACTTAATGAATTGGCTGCTAGCACTACACCCAGTTCACCATCTGGAAAACTGCACAGAAAAGTGAAGCTTTACTTGGGAAGAAATAAAAGAGAAACCCAGAAACAAAACCTGGAGTTATGCGTAAAGTATACAAATGGACTGTCTGTTCCTGAACAGAAGAGAAGCTCTTGCAGCTCCCCAGTGCAGGCCCTACTGGAGTTATTTCAGACAAGTGAAAGGAACTCAGAATTTGGAGGTTTTTCAGGTTACACAGAGAGCAAAGGTACAACTAGTATGAAAGATGCATGGGAAGGGCAGAATACAAATGTTGTGTGGTCATTATTTTCCTCATCATCCTCCTCCCCATTTGTTGGATTTTAATGCTGCTTTATTTAATATAATAATTTTAAATAAACTTGCAAATTGAAGATTTTATTCATGGAGACTTTAATTTTTATATTATATGTACAGATGGTTTGGTTTTCAAGTTTTTTTTAATGCAAAATCTTCTGTATATGTAAATGTGAAAAATAAAACTAAGGTGGGTTTTTTTAGTTGGTTTTTTGTTTTTTGGTTGTTTTTTTCCCTTTAAAAGGTACTGTTTTATCACAGCTAGTAAAAGGCCCTGACTCCACATTTGAGGTTAAATTAGTTGCGAGGCAAACCAATAAGCATGACATGGGTAGGTACATTTGGATACAATTATTTTGTAAAGTCATTGATTATGGTATATTCTAAATAACCACATTATAAATAACTGGAAGTTCCATTGTAAATAAGGCAGTCCATTACTTGCCAACTACTGATGTTTTGTGGAGATTTGGTTGCTTCCCTTCCTGCTGCTGGTGCTGCTTTATTAGAGAATGCTGAAAAAAAAAGTTACTTGCTTTCCTAGTATTTCCTCTGCTGAAATTGTCTCCCGGAACCTATGTAATCATAAAGAAATAGCGTTAGCAAAGTGTGTATTAAATTTTTTGGCTATTATGACATAATTTATTTTTACACTAAAACTTGTATTCAGTATTTCAGCCAATAGGAAAGCAAAAGGTGTGTGCTTTGATTTTGCTTTTAAAAAACCCCAACACACTAACAGCAGCAGAAACAATTACCGCAAAAAACCAGCCGATCTGTTTCTGATTGATTCAAGTTATTTGTTTGATTTTTCTTTCAGAGTAGCCAGTTGCCTGACTAGCTTACCCGGAGGCAGAGTGAAAGACACAAGTGAGAATTGGAAAGACTTTTTTTAAGACTTCAAACCTTTACCAGTGCTGATCTGTCAGAATTTCTATATCTGTAAATCAGTGCAGGGCATGAGTGTGGAATTACAAGAGGTAATTGCAGTGCTTTATTAATAAATGTTAAATGCCTTAAGGTCATGTAAGATACCTAAACCAGCAGAAATTACCCTAATTTTTTTTTCCAAAATTACTTGTTCGTATTTTTATCTCTTGCCCGTTTATTATTCTCAAGCTTACTCTGTCAGTGTTCTTATAAAGTGGTTTCAGTTGTTGCATACTATAGTCTGTCCTTTATAGGATAGTGTCTAAGAAGGAGTAGGTAATGTTTCTTGGCGTACAGGAACGGGTGAGGAAAATAACAATTACTTTCCTTTAAAGAGCATATGAATTGGAAGCTTAAAGGTGACATTCCTGACTCCACTGTTCATATAATTGCCTGTACAGTCTGGTAAGGATTGCTTTTTGATCTCTCCATCTTAATGTTTACCTCTGGGTTGATTTAGAGTTTCTTCTGATCTGGATTCACGTAAAAAAAGTTATATAGACAGCCATTACAGAAACTTGCAAAATTAACCTTTTTTTAAAGGGGTTGATCTCAAAGATGTCTGTCTATTTTTTATTTTTTTTTTGGCCTGTAATTTAGCAATATATAGTGCTTTAGGGATGGAGCTTTTAAGAACATTGAAGCAGTTACTTTGCTCTTCGTGTTGAGTGATGCTTTAACGATAGAAGGATTGCTCAAGATGCGATGAGTGCAGTCTGTTCAGTCTATTTTAGGAACGAGTGTTTGACCACTTTTATTGAGAATGTTTTTGTTTGACTGTGGGTTTTTTAATCTTCTGGTTCAGTTCTAAAGTGAAGTCTAAGAAGAATTTGCACTTTCCGCTAACACAATCTGTCGGTAGGTATCTCTTGTGGACACTCCCCCCTCCTGCCATCCCTGAGACACATACTCTTAGTTGGTGTGGTGGAATTCTGACTGGAATGCATATGGCTATTCATATACATGAAGATTATTCCAATAATTGAATGTTGAGGAGAGAAGTAGTTGATGGTAGTAGATCTACTTACTGGATAACTGATGTATATGTTTTGCATATGATAGATGCAATATTAGAATATGTTAGCTCAACAGGCACTGAAGAGATTTAAACACACTGGAATCTGGCTTTAGAATCTTAAGGGGAAAAAAGAGGTTTATCATTAAAATATGAAGACTCATTGTAATGCAAAACAAGATGGGAGAGTCAGTGCAACTGCAAAGAAAAACACTTTTAGTCATGATGTGGATTTTGTTTACAGATGACTGACAAGTCACATCAGTGCATGCTGAGTCCCCTTTGTATGGAGTATGTTCAGATAGCGTCACAAGCCATAGTAAGCTTATTAACTATTTCTAAAACAGATCTATTTTGCATTTATTATATTTCAAGCTTGGTGGTGGTTTTTTGTTTTTTTGTTTTTTTTTTTTTAAATCCTCACAGTCTTCAAAAAAAGGAAAACGAATTATTATATGAAAAAGTATCTAAATGTAGAAGGCTAGTTATTGGGACAGTTGTCTGTGTCTCTGACTTTCTCCGAGACAAGAGAATCAGTATTTTCAAAATATGTGGCCAGGATTCCTTGTAATGTCAAACATTTCAGGCAACCACCACCACAGCTGCCTCTGTAGTTACTAGAATAAAGGGTTAGCATTAGAAGTGTGTTTTATTTGTAAGTACATCTTTGTGATAATTACATATTATATAATTACGGTTTGAACTCTATAGGTACGTGAACTTCTTCTAATGTGCTTCACTTTTTTATTGTCTTGCTTTCAGTGAATTTGAGAAGCTGGTGCAGGCAATTTTTATATCCTATTCAAAACTAGTTGTTAATATGCTAACTGTTGCTTTCTTTGTGTGGTGGTTAGTGGAACTTGGAGCTGTATTCCTGTACTCTGCAGTGTATACTTAGACACAGCATGGGATTCGAAATTTTAATGAGGCATGAAATTTTGACTGTTAGAAAAAAACAAAAGCTTTACCACTTGTGTAGAACAGACATTACTTCATTTTTAAGTCTAATTGAAAAAAGAATCCCCTGGACTTTTATCTTATAAAAGTACTCTTATTTAAGTGGTTGTGCTGTGGCCCAGTGATCTCCATTGTTTCTTTCATAGGTGTGGCAAATGTTTCTGGGGCTGTAAAATATTTTTTTATCTTTAAAATGTTAAAATATAAGGCCTGTGCATGCACACACGCATGGCATTACTGAAAACCCATGCAGACACTACTGGTTTGGTACTTTTGTGTGAGGGTGAGTTGTAACTGATCTGTTCAGACTCATCTTGTTTCATTACCACAGGAGAGAGCAAAATTATTTTCATTAAAAGACTTCTAACATGGAAACTAGCTACACAATGCAGAGTTGGGGTGGTTGTAGCAACATCAAAAGAAATACAGGTGTTGAAATCTGCTTTTAGAAATAAAACATTAAAAGTGTTTTACTTCACTTACACCAAGTTAGGTTTGTTATCATTGCAGTAAGTGCCCAACCACTGCCTATGACTTACCTCCACTCTATGTGTTTGGAACAGAAACGTTTCTCTTCAGGTGAATTTACGGTGTGGCTGAAAGGATGGAGTTCCACAAGGGTTGTGAATGTGTGTGTGTGCATGCATGTGCATATGGGTGTATGGTGATAGTGGGGATAAGTGACTTCAAAACCACACACACGTAACGAAGTTCTGCAATAGTTCCTGAGTTTCATGCAGTCAGGTAAGCCCTGTGCTCAGCAGCATCCTCTTTAAGCAGTGATCTCTTGTGAAATATCTGATTACAGAATATTTGACATACAGCAACAGGTGGATGGGTGACTGAAAAAGCTGTCCTTCCCCTTTGGAGTTGGGGGAAAGGTAGTTACAACCTGAGTACTGAGCATGTTAACATCTCTTCTGTCCTCCAGGGGCTGCCAGTATGTGTTGAGGTGTTTGAACACATGTTCCATCTCAAGCTTTCAACAAGAGGCCACGCTTCAGTTGTCTAGTCATGCTACCATTGCTCTGTGTTATCTTCTAGCCTGTATGACTGCAAAGCATATGACTCCTTAGATGCCCCTGTGGAGGGTTGTGTGACTTTATCCTGCACCCTGAAGAGCCTCAGCTCCAAACAACTTTGCTAATGTAACTGGCCATGGTATCTACAAAGCTCTTGTTTCAGTCTTGTAAGTGCAGGAATGATGAGAAAAAAACGGTAGCTGCTCTTAACTTGTGTAGTTACAGTGTGGGGTGTGGACACGGAATATAAAAGTAAATACTGTTGGTAATACCAACCAGTAATAATCTCACTGCTGATATGTATAGCAGAGTGATGGTAAGTATGAACTGAGTTCATTAACCAGGTAAACATTGCTGAAAGTGATGTGAATATTTCTGGGTTTTACCATGCAGTCTGTAAATGTTACTGTTTAGCTTTTGATACTTACAGTATATTTGCTTTAGAGAATGCAGAATCCAAATAAATGCTGAGCATCCCAGATAGAGCATCATAAAAAGATTTGGGATGCAGAGCAGATGTTTGAGTGGAATCCGGTTTCATTTGGTATAAAGCAGCTGCAGATCTGTTTGGCTGTCAGAGTTAATCCACTTTAAAAAATATATATGTATGTATTTTTTAGTTGAGGGGGAATCTCACTTCAAGGATCAGTGTCTCAAATATTCTTTGAGTATGTAGATAGCTGGGGTTTAAAACCCAAGCTTTCTCTGTGACCTTCAGAACAGTTTTGCACCATGGTGCTCCAGTAGAACAGAGGTTGAGAGCCACGCCGTGGAAGTCAGTTGCCAAATGATGGTAGTAACTTCTGTGGTCCCAACCACTAGGCAGAGCAGGAATTTGGATGTGAGTCTTACACATTTTGGGCACACCACCAGCAGATGTCATGTGGGATTCATGTTTCCAGTACAAGGTGTGCAAGCAGGGTCCTTGAGCCTTAGAAGCTTCATAGACCCTGGAAAAGGAGAGTCTTCTGGCCACTGAAAGATTCACAAATCTCACCCTGTATCCTGCATTCAGGTTGGTTTTGTTGAGTAGCTGTTCAGGTTATTTCTGAGGATAATTTTATCAGCTAACTTGCCTGACAGACTTCAGGGGTTACTACAGAAGATCTCACCTGGAAGCTCCTAAGTGAATGCAACTTTTGTATGTTGTAAAACGTATGAGATCTCTGAATGTTTTTGGCTTTGATGGTGCAGATTTCCAAACCGCTTGCCACTGAGCCAAATGCTTCTTTTTTATTTGATAAATGAAAACCTGAGCTTTCTTCATGCCACCAGATTTTCTGAGAAACTACCAATGCCAAATCACACTTGTAGTTACCCAGTCCAATCTCCTAAATTCCAAGAATGGCGAGCAGCAGTCACAAGAAGTGCAAAAAGGATCCTGTGCAATGACTAGATGCAGGATGGAACCCCCAACAAAAAAAATAAAAATGCTATTTGTAAACTTGGAATGAAAGAACTGGACAAAGCCTGAAGCTGTTTAATCCGAAGATGGCTGTTCATCACTACAGGTCCAGTTGTTCTTTCAGTCCGTAAGAACGTCCTGTTCCTCTTGAGACTGAGAATTTTGAAAGGCATTCAAAAGTACAGCCCAAGTAAAGACTTTGTGGACTAACTACTGTTGAATGGAAGGATATTTGTTTTTAATCAGCTTTTAATTTATTAGGTTTTAAATCAACTGAATGTTATCTTTTTAATGCACCATTCTGCCTGAAGAACAGAAAGTGCCAGCTTACTTTCCATGTACTACCTATAGGACATTTTATTGTGTTCCTCTGTTCATCACCATCCTGAACATTCCTATCTTTCTGTTTTTGTCACTGTCTTTCTTTGAACCTTGCAATTTCCTCACTGGGAATGCCATGTGGTGCTCAAGATTAGGCTGTACCTCTAATTCAGTGTCAAAACAGATTTTGTGTGTAGTTAGACTATGTTTGCATATGCTTCTTGTTTTGAGGTAATATTCATGGTCTGCACTTAATAACCAGCAGATTCAAATGTTTCTATGCCAAAAGGTCACTGCTGTACAATTGTGCAGTAAAAATGCACTGTTGACTGTAAATTGGACACGTAACCGGTACCGATACAAGAAAATTTAATTACCATGTATTCAGAATGTAAATGTGGTTTTCATATGGAAACATTTAGGGCAGTACCCTTATGGTAATAGGTGTCCGGATGAATAGAAACAAAATATTTGTAGATCTGCCCTTTACCAGGAAAAAGTCTTTGTATGTTTTTTATAAACTTAGTAAGTCATGATTGAATATCAACCACTGAGAATGTATTTGTTAAAAAGTGCCCTAGATTTCAGTTGGAATCTATCATATTTGAGAAAACAAAGGTTGCTGTGTGTAGGGAGAATAGCTATACTTTCCACAGTATTAAGTTGCTTAATGTTCTGTAACTGGAATCAGTGTTGGTTTTCCATCATGTCTGTGCATACACAAGGCTCCATTGTGCATTTCTCAGAGCAGAAAATTTAGATTTTTATCAAAATTCTAAAAATACAAAGCCATTTCTGTAGGATTTTTAGCATTAAAAATGTGTTACTCTTTCAACATTTTAAAGTGAGCTAATTTCTTCAGAACTTTAGGCAGCTTAAAACTGTGAATTGTGATTGCAGTGCTTACTACTCACCATAGTGATTACAGCAAAGTTTATGATATACAAGTGGGAGGTAATTTTCAAGAATACCCCAAATAAATTATAAGTAAGATGTCATCAGGGCTATTTAGTGCATATACTTTCTTACTTTATGTGGCAAGGAGAGAAATAACACTTAAATCTTTAAGTGTTAAATTATGACTTTAATTATGGTTCAAAAATTATCTTTGGAATACCTGTCATAAATCAAAAGCTGAATATCTACTTACAAATCACTTATTTTTTGCATTTACTTTGAAATATTGGCATGTATTTTTCAGGCTTCATTCTTCTGCAGTTGTGGCTCAGTCAGTCATATAGAATGTGCTCATTATGTTTGGCAAGTCATGAAGATGTTGCAACATAGGATAGAGCTGTTATTGCTCATTTGAAAAAGAGCTGGCCTAAATCTTCAGCCTTTCCTCACAGAAGAGGTGCTCCATACCTCTGGTCATTTTTGTGGCTTTCCTCTGGGCTCATTCTAATAGGTCCATATCTTTCCTGTACCAAGGACTCCAGTACTCCAGGTGTGGTCTCACCACGCCATGTGGGGTCTCATCATATCTCACCACATTCCCATAGCCTACAGACTGAATATCTACACAAAATCTGGACAATGGTAATGGCAAGAGAAAAATAATAATTCAGTGATAATAATAAACTAAATAATAATAAAATAAAAATAATAATAATAAAAATAATCAGTACGATGTACTGATCCAGGAACTGTACTGTCCACCTCCTGCATAACTGGTGTAGCATATACCCGGTGTCATGAACCTCTACAGAAATGCTAACAGAAGCTGTGAAACAGCGTGCCTGTGGGGACAGTTTGGTCTCACTGAAATAACTGTGGAGGTTGGCTGCAGCCTGAAATGTCAGGATTTATGACTTTTGAAAAAAGATTGAAATATCATATTAATGTATTGTTTTTTCTTTTTATAAATAGCTCTTTCTCATTTTCTTTACCCACTCTACTTACGGTCCTTTTGATACCCTGCAGCACAGTTTTGTTAAGCTGTTTCAGCAACTGCTCCAGGATTTAATGGATACTTTGAGGTAACTTCCATCTCGCCTGTAGTGTGACTGCAGCATAAGCAAGGACAACACAAAACTTATTAGCCGCTCTCTGCTCAAAGATGATACATATTTCCAGATGCAGTATTCTGCTCTTAAGGTGCCCGTTTTGTTCCTGTCCTCAGCTTGTTGAACCATCATTTTGTCTGTTTTTATATCGTGAAAAAAACCACTGAAAACCTGAATTTCATTAATCTGTCCTAATTGCCTCACTTAATAATATGATCTGTGTAAGGTAAGACCTGCAGAAAAATCAGACCGGGAGCCATGACCTTCCGTTCGCTTTGGCTGGTGGTTCCTCGGAAGGCAGCCGAATGGGCTGTAATGCTCCTACAAGCAGGAATGGAGGTATCAGGTGCCCTGACTGTTGCTAGGGCAAGCAACACAATCATAGAATGAGTTTGGCTGGAAGTGACCTTAAAGATCACCTAGTCACATCCCCTCTGCCACAGGCAGGGACACCTTCAGGTTGTTCAAAGCCCCATCCAACCTGGCCTTGAACGCTGACAGAGATGGGGCAGCCACAGCTTCTCTGGGCAACCTGGGCCAGTGTCTCACCCCTCTCATAGTGAAGAATTTCTTCCTAATACCTAAGCCAAATCTCCTGTCAGTTTAAAGCCATTTCCCCTTGTCCTGTCACTACATGTCCTTGTAAAAAGTCCCTCTCCAGGTTTCTCGTAGGCCCCCTTTAGGTATTGGAAGCTGCTCTAGGGTTTCCTGGAGCCTTCTCCAGGCTGAACCCCAGCTCTCTCAGCATGCCTCTATAGAAGTGCTCCAGTGCTTCATTGCCCTGCTATGGACTCGCTCAAGCAGGTTCACTGCCCTCTTGTATTGGGGGCCCCAGAGCTGAAGGCAGTACTGCAGGTGGGTTCTCAAGAGAGCAGAGTAGAAGGGGAGAATCACCACCCTTGGCATGCTTGACATGCTCCTTTTGATGCAACCCAGGACACAGTTGATCTGCATAATGGTTTAAGATTATGAAAACAAATATTATTTTTTAATTTTAGTCTTCCAGACTATATAAGGGTGGTGAGGCACTGGAACAGGTTGGCCAAAGAACTGGTAAATGCTCCATCCCTGGCAGTGTTCAAGGCCAGGTTGCACAGAACCTTGGGTGACATGGTCTAGTGTGAGGTATCCCTACCCATAGCAAGGGGGTTGGAACTGGGTGATCTTAAGGTCCTTTCCAACCCTAACTATTCTGTAATTCTATAATGAGCATCACTTTCAGTGCCATTTACTGTGATGCCACCTCCTCCATTATCAAGTGTTTACAACTGGTATAGTAAACCTTGCAGTGGGTTGTTTGACCTTGTATTTTGTTGCCTGGGTCGGCGTGGAGCTGCATCTGCCGCAGTTCTGCGCTGCCATTCCTATTCCTCTCTGGGCTCATCTGCCGTGGCAGTCCTTGCTACCGCCGCTTCGGAAAACTGCGGGAAAGGGGTGCTCCAGACAGCTGCCCCTCGTCCCATGTTCACGAGGAAGGGTAGCTGAGGGAGGTGATGCAGGCCGTGCTGGCAGGCAGCACCGCTGTCCGCCGCTTCCCGGTAGGTGGGGGTGTGGAATTGGGTTGCAGCTGCCGCCATCCCTCTGCCAGGGGGGAGCAGCCCGCGGGTGCGGGGGAGCGGCGTCGCGGGGCTCCGTGACACTTCTGCAGCTTGCTGCGGCCTCTGGCTTAGTCCCGGAGAGCGGTGCTGTACCTTGACATGGACCGTTCTGCCTTGTAATGCCTTTCAACTCCCCTCAAGTGTTAGTCCAGTGCAGAAAGCGGCCGGTGGGAGGGAGGGAGTGGAAATTTAAGAAAGGAAGAAAAAATGTCATAGGGAAATAAATTGAGGTTTGATGGAAAAGGGACACGTACGGGAGGAGAGGGGCTGGCGGCGGAAGAGCCCATCAGAGGGGACCGGGGGGCAGTGCAGGGTGGGGGGACACACACGATCCGGCTGCCGCTGCAGAGGGCCCTCGTCTCCCGCAGCAGCACGGGCTGGCCGCGGATGCACGCTGTGCCGCGGGGGCTCCCTTCGCCCCGGGGCAGGGCGGTACCAGAGCAGGCGGTACCAGGGCTGCCCCACGGGGCGGCGGCGGCCGCTCTGCGGCGCTCCCCTGGCTGTGGGGCTTCCTCTCCGATCTCGCACCGGTCCTCCTCTGCCTGCCAAGCGACTACATTTCCCAGCACTTCCCTCTTCCGAGGGGGAGCCTCGCTGGCTCTCGCCATCGCTTTCCCTCGCAGGGGGCTCGGCGCGGCGGGGCGGAGCTCGGCAGCCCCGAACCCGCGGCCCCGCAGCCCCCCTCACCTGGCTCGGGGGGTCCCTGCGAGCTGCGGATGGAGGAGATGCAGCAGAGCGAGGGTCGGCCCTGCTGCATCTCGGCGGGAGGAGGATGCTCGCGAGCGCTCGGCACCGGCTGTCACGAGCGCGGCTCCATCCCTGCCTCCCCTCATACCTCGTCCTCACCTGACTGACTCCGCCGGCCTCCCTCCTAGAGCCCATAAACTGCAGCTCCGTCCTCGCCCTGGCTCCGGTGCTGGATGAATTAAACCCCCCTCCCTGCTGCCCTGTGGGCGTTTGATCCGGATGGATGCTCTGTGTTTTCCCCACATGCTCCTGCCTAATCCCATGGCAGGGCCAGCTGGCACCGGGATGGATGGGAAGCTTGGGGGGCTGCTGCAGGGGATGCTGGACCACCAGCCATCAAAGCACCCCAGGGCTGAGCACAGCAGTGACAAGCTCAAATGTGGCAGCACCGGGGTCACCGGTGGGTTGGAGCATTTGGGATGCAGGAGAAGAAAGAAGGGAGCACAGTGATGAGCATCCTTCCATGCAGGCGGTTTGGGGCTCAGCATGGTCTGCTCCTGCACCCAGCAAAGACATCGTGGTTATGGCCACATCAGGGGGCTGGGCAGAAGGGGGGTGCCCATAGGAAACTCTGTGCTGAACCTTGAAATGGGGCTGCAGGAGCCTTCAGGCTGTCTGAACCAGAGTTGGAGCAGGGACGGGATCACTCGGCTCTGGTCCCCAAACAGCCACTGTGCCCTTGTCTTTCCAGGTCCCTATAAGCTGGTCCATGGTCCCTGCACCTTGTCCATCAGCCCCAGGCAATGAACACCCTGAAGGCTGCTCCCGGGCTCGGGAATTGCTCCTGGCTCATTTTCTCGCCGCCGCTTCCTTTCCCTCTCCAGACACTTTTATGGCTGATGGAACGTGAGCGCTGGAGAGGCTCGGAGCAGCAGCAGGAGCTGCTGGGGAGAGAGATGGAATCCTGCTGGGGAGAGGGATGGAAACCTGCTGGGGAGAGGGATGGAAACCTGCCGGGGATGGAGACCTCGGGGCAGGATGTGGCAGCACGAACCAGCAAAAGCATCCCTGGGTCAATCCTGAAGTGGGCAGGGGCTGATCCCTACCAGCAAACAGGCTTTGAGCTGACATTCCTGCTCACTGGTGACCAGGACAAGCCCTGTGGGAAGTGGTGGCAGCCAGGCAGGAGCAGGCAGGGGGCATGGAAAGGGAAGCCCAAAGCCTGCTCCCTGCTCTGCCGCTGCTTCCCAGCGTGGCTTTGGGGATGTCCCTGTGTCTTTGACACCATCACACTCATGGGTATCCCATAAACCTGCCTTCCCACTAGGGATGTGTCTGCAGGCAGAGCCACGGGGGCAGCCGGGCTTCTCGGGATCAGCCCAGCTTCCCGGGATTAACAACAGACCCTGGGAGAAGCACGGAACAAGCTTCACAAGGAACAAATCCCTCAGTTGATTTGCCGGGCTCCCGATGGCTGGGGGGGAAGGAGACGTTGAGCATCAAATGGGGCACTGGAGCAGGATTCCCAGGAAGCTGATTGTTCCTCTCCTGTTACCCCAGGCAGGCGAAGGGTGGATGAGACCAGAACTCTCTGGGGACTCCAAGGACAGGGAATCCACTCTGCTCATGGAGCAGCTTTGTGAGGGATTCATCCCGCTTTTAGCAGCATCCGCATGAGCCACGAGCCCAGGGGCATTGTCCTGCTCCCCTTGTCCCTTCCATGTGGCTTCACCCTGGTGCGGGGCAGAGCCCCCAGGGAGATAGTGATGCTTTCTGGGACCCCCCCAATGCATCTAATCCTTGAAGCCATACCCATAGGATGTCCTTATGGACCAGATCCTTCCCTAAGCCATTCCCTAACTCCTGCTGCCCCCAAGACCACGTTCAAAGATGATTGACACCCCCCAAGCCTCTCCAGGTTCTCCGGGGGGGGGCACTTGGCTCAAGTCCTGCCCGTGATGAGCATTGCCCCAGCATTTCCCTTGTGTAGGTGAGACAGGACCCAGCGCAGGGATGGAGCTCGGGCTGGTGGCTGCTCACCGAGGCTGGTGCCTCCCGAGGAAGGAGGAGGAAGGGAACAAAAGCCCTTTTCCATCCTCCCCATGCAGCACCGTGCCCTGGGTGCACACCAAGGGGAGGGTGCATGGGTGCTGCTGCCTGCACCGAGGGTCCCTGGGGCACAGCATCTGGGGGCACTGTGCGTGCCTTTGGGGGTGTCTGTGCTCCAGAGCCCCACAGTGGGTACTGCCAAGAGGTCCCTGAGCACCCATGGGCAGGGATGGTTGGGCATCCAATGGATGAGGGCAGCGGGCAGGACCCCAGGGTGGCTCTGGGCAGGGCAAGGAGCCCACAGGCATGGACCCCTCCACCTGCAGCAAGCCCCATTCCACCTTGACACGCTCTCCGTGGGGTCCTGCCACATTCCAGCATCCCCAGACCTGCCCTGCTCTGTCCTCACACCTGCATCCCATCGCTCCAGCCACATTTCCCAATCCCTTTCACTGGTACCCCACAATAGTGAGAATAGGGAATGGGAACAGACCCTTCTCTGGATGCTGAGGGCAGCAAAGGGGGATGTGGAGGAGCAGATCCCGGGGATGGAGGGAAAAGCATCGGGGGATGCAGGAGCAGCCCCCCGGGTCGTGCCCGCCGCGCACCTGAGCCCGCCCCCCCCCATGCCCGGTACCTTCCATGTCCTTGGGCCGGCCGCAGCTCATCCTCCGCGCAGCGGGGCCAAGCTCGGGCGGGGACCGAGCCCCGCGC
>JANHGB010037617.1:0-27821 GCA_026283785.1 Coracopsis vasa
AAAAAGTGCACTTTCTGCAGTATACCTTGGAAAGTGTCCCTGTGATTAAGACTCCCTCTCTGATTCTCTCTTCACTATGTTCCTAAATTGCCAAGGACTATTAAACAAGATTTTCAGTCAAAACAGATCAATATACAAAAAATAGGTATCGGTCTTTCTTTGGAAATATTATCATAATCATCTATCAAACATACTATTTATGCTGTTACATATTCCCTGTGTCTGTTATGTGGTCAGTCAAGTAGAGCACAATGTAATTTCTGGATGCACTGGAGGATAATTATACTTACAGTTATTAACTTTTCAAACTAACCTCTAATGACAACCTTGCCAAATGGATTTACTTTCTTCTACCATACTTAACAGAATTCTTTCCCCAACACAGGTGGGTGCCTGTTTCATTTTTTAAAATGTTAAGCTGCTCGTGTGTCACCCTCTTCTATCATTTCTACCCTTTCAGTATTGACCTCTCTTTATATTTCCTGGGAGAAATGGAACAAGTGACTGACTTGAGTCCTCTCTCCCCGCTGCCCCATTCATATGCTCCACAACTGGGATTTCTTCTTGGCTAGTTCATACATCTTGAAAGCATGCATGACATAATTTAAACATTGATAGCAAACTCTGGGTGTGGCTTGACATGTTAACATATTTTTTGGTGCTTGTGTGTGATGCTTTTTATTTTTTGTGTCCTTCCTCCTCCCCTGCCAACACCAAACCAAAGTTAACCAACACCAAACCAAAGTGGTTCTATGTAAAAAGTCCACCTGACAGTGCAGGCTTTCTGATGTGTTTTTCCTTTCCACTGGAGCAGAAGTCTTTTCTGCTTATGGAAAGAGCCTTTTCTCGTCCCCTATCTCATCAAAAAGCACAGCTCGCTGCCATATCCACTGCCATATCCACTGCCATATCCATCTTTCTCCAGGTGCTCACCCCAGTTTTCTGAAACCAGAACACCAGGAGAGTAAAGGCACCTTTTATATGCCTGGGTATCAGTTTCGATTACCTTCAAGGTTCTCATTGCATGTTTTGCTAATGTATCTTCAGTCTACATCTGTCCAGAATAAAGCGTCTGTATCCAGGCAGCATGCTGACAGGCAATTTAGTTCCGCAGTTGGATGCTCAAGACTGGGTCCTGGCACAGTGCAGCTGCAATGTTTTATTATAGCATTTTTAGCCTGGAATAGCAGAAAAAACATCCTGCATATTTGCAACTTATCCAGCTCAAACAGGCACTTAAGATCTCTTCTTAACATTAATTACAATTGTAATTGTAAGAACTTTAAGAGCTGTGAGCAAGTAAAACACAGGCCCTTCTCTCCAGGAGGGTTACTTGGTGCATTCTGCTTTGCCCTGATGCTGTGAAGAGAGCATAGCTTTTGTACGCACATCACTGGACCAGATGAGATTTAAATGTTGAAAACCGAGAAGGATTTTTTGCTTGCCTGTGCTCAGCCTTTAAATTTAAAAGTAATTATTTCTATAAACATGTGACTCCTAAATGCCTGATTGTCAGTTCCTAATGAAAAACTACTTCACTACTTGAGCTGGGTTTGATTGTCTAGAAACTGGATGCTTTACTTGCTTTCTGGGTGGATAGTAGATATGCTATTTTCTATATGTAACTGGAAGAGTGTTAGTCAGATGTTGCCAAAATGAAGTCTTTGGGACAGAGAAAGCTTCTTTTGGGTTTTTTGGTCATGTCACTGTGACTGAGGCATACAAAGGATTTCTGTCTCTTAAAAAAAATGAATTTCTTTTATTATCCTTGAATTTACCTCTGAGATTGTAAATCATTCAATACTGTTAAAGCTACTTCTACTTCTGTTCTGTACCACTGTTTCCTGCCCTCAAAGACCACAGTTCCTATCTGTCAGTCTGCAAAGCTGACTTTTGGCATTAACAGACAGAGACACGAGCCTTTTCTGGGGAAGAGCATAATAAAGACTGTGCATAGTTGGGAGTAGGCTCTAAGCCAAGCTAGTGTGCAGATGTCTAAGGTCTTTATCTCCACTCCACTCCACTTATCTTAACAGGTAAGCTGCTCAGTTAAAGACCCAGTGTAATTTCTGCATGCAGCTTTGTTGCAAGTTAAAGTCTGATTAAATAGAGAAGAAGAAATCAGAGGCTTTTGCAAGGTAGTAAGGAAATGAGTTCATAGAAAAAATAAGCTAATACACTTGCAGTTTTCTCTGTTCAGCAAAAAGAGGAAATATTACAATTTAACAGTATGAAGTTGGATCCTTTAATTCATTTGTTAGTGGTATCTTTACTTTCCATTTTCTGTTCTTTAAAATGTTACTTACTAATGTAAGTAGAAGGCAACATATTTTTTTTCCTGTGGCCAAAGAGGAAGCATGGAGTATTTCAGATTGGTAGCTGAAACCTCAAAGACATCAACACTTAACTACACATTCCTGAGGATTCTGGAAAGCAATATTCCCAAATGTAAATTTTGCAATTGGGCGGAAAAAAAAAGTTCTAGCCCTTATGCTTACAGCAAGCAATTTTAGAAGCACAGATATTTGGAATGGAATGAAGGATACTTGCCTTGCAGAGGGAGTGTCTATGATATAGTAATTTTTGCTTGCATACAGCCCCAACCAGGCTGTAAAACAGTCAGTTCTGGGCCACCCAGAACTGTAAAAACCTACTTGTGAACTTGTGGAAATCTACTGACAGGATGACCCACTTCAAACCCTGTTTTTGTTGTGCTGAGACTACTAGCTCTACCTATGCTAGCTCAGATGCAGTATTACCAGAAGCAGTTCTGTCAGTTACAAGCAGCAGTGTAGAGCTATGTTGGGTCTGCAGAAAGCTTACACCCACCCTGGGTTCAGGAATGAGTGTGAATGGTTCTGCAGTTCCCACAGGGTGATAAATTTTCAGAACATTGAAAAAGTATCTACCAAACTTGACAGCTATTCTAACAGCAGAGGAAACTAGCAGATGCATTGATTGAAAATTCTTTTCTATCATTATAGGCAAAGTTATAAGTAATAGGGACATACTAAAGCATTAAGGTTGCTGCTAAGCATTAGTAAGGTAAGGGTTGAGATCTCTTGAAGGCAAACATTAAAAGCCATTTCTGTCCCTGTTCAAAATGAGATACAGCTCCATTTCCTTGACTGCCTCATATGCACCAGGCAAAGAGAATAAGTCAAAGACTTTATCACTTCAACTGAAGGTTTTGTTTGCTATCCATTAGCTACAGTACCACAGTTCAGCCCTGTAACCATATTGGTAAGCTCAGGTTCAAACTCTGAGTTGTATAAAGCTGTTCCAGGTCACAAGTACCAAAGGACTGTTAAAATATGACCTATTACTGTAATGTTTACCTAGGAACATATTAATCTGCAGAGAAGAGGCAGTGTTTTAGATTTGATGGTGATGTGTAGTGGCTTCTGAAACCATCTCTCTTCTGTGTATTGTTTTTTCTTTAGAATTCCTTTTCTTCTGTCTATGTAATAGAATTTAAATAATTCAGTATACTCCATATTTGGTCAGATCACCATATTTAACATTCTGGTGAGTATACCTTGTTCCTTTTTTCAGCAATAAACTTGTAAAGTAAGTCTAACAACCCACACTATGTGACTAGCAAGTTGTTTTTCCCTATGATAGATAAAAGCGAGCCTGAGGAATGAAGCACATCTCCAACACCTCCTTCTGTTGCTTGTCCTGTCTCTGTAAACACATAAGCTTCATCCTCTGGATACAAAGGCCACAAATCGTTGTGAATAATGGTATGGCTGAGTAGTACTGTTTGTGTAAGGTTCATGTAAGAGACCATAGGAAGGCACTGCCATGGGAGAGCTCTGCTCTTAATACAACCTGCTTTTGAAGAAGGGTTAAGATTGAATGAAAGGAAAATTGCTAGTATTTTGCTCTGGGATGCTGATATTTTAAAAAACAGAGAGTAATGTGTTCTCTCTCATTTTTGAGGGCAAAAGCAGTGGGGAAGTGTTTGCTTTTGGGCTTTTTTATCTTCTTCCTTACCACTATTTTAAGCACAGCAGGACATGTTTTCTTTGGTAAAGAGACTGGAAAGAAAAAAAGCAGTTCACTTGAATTTTAGAAGACCTGGAAGATATTTCTGGAGGCATCACATGCAGCAAAAATTCCATTTGCAGAAAATCTGTCTCCTGACTTCTGTGAAACTGAACTTTCTACCTGAGACTTTCTTCTTCCTCTAATGCATTTTTCTTCCCCTGTAACAGTGCTGCAACATGCCTGCCAGCAGCACCCTGGGTCCTGAGTCCCGCTGTTTTGTGGGTCAAGCGATGCACTCCAGCCTTGAACAGCAAAGTGTACCTGGCACACTGTTTTTTGCCCTTACACATAAAAACGCCACATCTCTCAGCAGTCACTCAGGTTCACTCCCTTGTCACCTCCATAGCTGATCTCTTTCCAATCTCTTCACTTTTTCATTCCCTGCTCACTTCACACTGTGAGCTGACATGCTGTCAGTCAAATCATTCTTTCCACCATTAAGCACTTGTCAGTTTACATCTTTCTTACTCGGTAGCTATAGCAAATGAAAAGCTTAGCTTCTGATTCTTCCTGTATGTAATTCTTAGATTTTTTCAGCAAAAACGTTTCCCCTTTGCCACTGATCAGCATAGTTTTATATCCCATATGCATTGATCTCTTTTCTCTGCATGATAGTTCATCTGGATTTGTGCAGGTAGGTTCCTAATTAATAGGGTTATCCTATGAAAAATTTGAGATGCTATTTTATCACAGAATGTACCCATGGAAAAGGGGGAGCATTGGATTTTCTTATTTTTCTAATCTCATACAAAGACACTAGGGATTTATACATTGCCAGCACTTAGGCTGGAATACAGGAGATACAGGATGTGGCCCTGGTGCCAGACCATGTAACTGTTCAGGAGGCACATCGCCTGGTACCCGATGGTGTGTGTACAGCTTGTCCCCAGCATTTCCCACATCCCTTAACATGCTGACCAGACATGGTCATCTTTTGCCCAGGACTGATTATATCTCCCTCCTTCTCTTGTCCTCTTCTTGGCTGGCCCAAAAATGTGCCTGAATCACAAAGGCTCCCTCATCACGCTCACATACGCTTTTGGGGTGGGGAAGCATGACTTATTTTTGAAAGTGGTTTTCCTTTCCAGTATCCGCCTTTTCTGTCCTTGTGCCAGGCTAGTGGTGAAGGTTTTAAGGGTTCCCAGAGGGAACTTTTAGGAAATAGCTTATTCTATTTGCAGAAATTCTTAGTATTTATAAAACTTCCATATGCAATCTTGTTGTTATGTCTCTGTCAATATACTCCCACTGTGTAAAGAGATTGCTTTTCTTTCTCTCTACCTCCCTTTTCTCCATGGGTTTCCTATTTTAGCAACTATGCATCTACTTGCATTCTTGTACACTTTCCTTACCCTTACTGCTTCCCACTTCATACAGCTACTGAAGCAATTGTGGGTCTTTTAACTATCTAAAGAACTGTTCTTAGATTCACATGTCAATTGATCAGTAAGTTATCAGTCAGATGCTGCATCTCAAAATGTTGGAAAACTGAACACATTGTATAAACATGCAAGATTTTTACGTCAGGTCTTCTGCTTCAGGAACTGGGGAGGTTTACCTGTGTGAGGTATCTGTAGTCTAAAATCCCAATAAATGTGCAAAGAGAAATTCTACTTTTTAAAATACCAGTGTATTTGTTGCCAACACTAAAGCAAAATTTATTTCCTTTGAAGGAATCTGTACACATTATCAAAGATACTGTCTTTTATCAGAGACAGAAGGAACAGTGATATTTTTAAATAGGTACGGGATGCCAGATCTTGGAATTATGGTGTTGGGTTTAAAGAGTCATTTTAATTCCCAGTTTGGTTCAGGTGGGGATATTAATAGCAGAAGCCTCAAAGTATTAGTCTTGGAAGCTAGCTTTCACTACTGTCTGAAATCAGGAGTTCTAAAGCCAACATCTAACATTTCTGGTAACAGAGGAACCTAAAAGTCTGTATAGCCTTGTGATAGCAGAGTGGCTGAGTGACAATTGGGCTGACCTCAGCCTTGCATCCTGCCTGAGTGCAAATCAGTACCTGAACAGATTGCCATTAGCTGAAGATAGCTCTTGTGGGAAGAATAAAAAGTACCAATTTACATTTGCAGTGAAAAAAAAGAAAAGATGTCTTAAACCATTGCGTTTTGCAATGGAAACAGACAGCAGACTTCCGGTTTCTATTCAGTAATGCTTTGATATAAGGTATGCTTCCTTTTTCCCATAACTCGCTTACTAGGACAGTAACTGAAAATTCCTTTTTCTTGCTGTCACAGCAAGAGATCTGCTTAGGCTGAAATTGTTGCTGCAGAAGTAGCAGGCTGCAGTATTTCAGAGTCTTGAATAAAGCTGGCTATTGTATCCAGTGGATGGACCAAAAAAACCCTTCTGGCTTTTTTATCTTTTTTTTTTTTTTTTTCCCCTTGTTTGTTTGGGGGTTTTCTTTTCAAACATACATTTAATGTATTTATTGTGTATCAGCATTTAAACCCCACTATGTATAGGATCAGTGACAGGATTCTGGAACATTCACTGAATGGCCTCTTGGTTTATAGCACTAACTTTATGAGCATTCCTGCACAAAAAGGTCTGGAATATTTTATTTCCCCTAGCTTCTGTTTCTGGGACAAAGTAGCTTCAGCATGTAGGACGCTCAGTGCCCCTTTGAAGACCTGCAACTTGCTTTTCTGGGCAGCTGAAAATAGCATCAATGGTACCTTGCGAGGTTAACCTTCCTGTTGTCTGCCTTGGAGGGATTCCCCTTCTGCTCTGCCCTTGCAATAGTTTTGTTGTTGACTGTCTCTCAACTGCAGCATCTGTTTTACAGCTTTCATGTGGTTCAGTCCATATGCAAACTGCATCAAAACCAAACAGAACTTCTTGTAGCCAGAACAAGGAAGAGGAGAGACCTGAATGTCTCCTCTTTGGGCTGTTGCTGTGTTGGTGTGGGGCCCTAAGGAAGGGTACTTTACATCATTCATGTGCAGATTAAAAAGAAAATCTGACCTCTCAGGGAAGAGCAAAGGAAGAATAATAAAGCAGGAATAATTGGATGTCCTTTATATTAATTGGCAAAGGAAGGAACAGAGCTAGCTCTGCACCTGTCATGATTCTAGTCAAATTTATCTGAAAACAGATATTAGGATGTTTCTTTTTTAAAACAGACCTGAACAGAAGTTATTGTACAATTGGCTCAGTTCCAATTGCAAGATGTTGAATTATGTGGGTTATTGACCTTCACTATGGACTGGGGTACCATACTGTACAACAGCTGTAGCATCTAGTGTTTTTGCTGCAAAGGAGGTAGTAAGACTCAGGATTGTGGTGCTGTTGGGCAGACCATAACCTCACTTTTTTTTCCATTTGTGTCACATCACAGGAGCAAAACTCAATTATTCTTCAACAGTTTCCCCTTTTTCAAATTGCAAACTTGCTGATGTTTTATATGTTTAACTGTTTCCTAGGAGGTAAACACTTCCAGTAGTGGAACAGATTCCCTAACCAGCGGAGAGATTCCAAGGAGCAGGTCAGAGGGGACTTTGATTGATGTGGATGACCAGACACCTTCAGGCAGCTACAGTATGTTTCTTCTGCTACCTTCTGTACTAAATCTCTTGGCCTAAAGTCTTTATTTCTGAAATACTCTGAGTAATGTCAGGAGCTTTAGGTACTCTGTAAACTCCTGTACACTTCTTAAAGTTATTTTTTATTGCTTGTGTCTTGCACTACACAGGCCATCGTAGATGTCCCTGAAGTCAGAACATTGGGGATTGTCAGAAGGTCCCCTAGAAGAAACTTGATGTCATATAAGAGAAGTCCTTTGTCCTCTGCCATAGCAAACATGGGTCAGACATGTTGGCAGGAAGAGCTGGAGTCATTAACCTTGCATGAATAAATGTCAAGACAGGGAAGAGAAGAGGGAGTTCTTAGCCAAACTACATTAATTTTGGGATTTAAGAGCCAGGAAGGCAAGGCAATTTTGGAGTTAGGCTAGTTTAAAAAAAAGAGTCTCATCAAAGTTGATTTAATCTCATTGCTGTTTTAACCCAAAAGTTAAGAAAACATTTGCCTCCACAAGTCAGGCATTCTCCTAGCTTTTTTGTCCAGCAGCAGATAGGAGTAACAGTGAACCTGGCACTTGCTGTGTGAGCCGGGGAGAAGGAATTGCTTCCTCTCTAAATTTTGCACCCAGTAATCTGTGCTGTTACCTTGGCATGAGAAAGTGTCCGGCCTAATGACTCAGGCTCTGCCAGAGTTTTCTGCTCAGAATATTCCTGTAGAAACATACCCTTTAGGATGTGGGAAAAAAACAGGCTAAACCCCTCACATTTCTTTTGGGACTAGTTAATTTAATTTTTAATAGCTGATAATGATTTGACTATAATAGCATCACACCACTAGGCAAGCTTTTGGCCTGCGAAACAAAAGGACTTTTCAGCTGGTGCTGAGCAGCCCAGCTCCATCTGGTGGTTCTGGCCAAGGCTGGATGTCCTGGGCTCGCTCTTCCCTGCAGCTCACCTGGAAGGCTCTTCTCAAAATGATGCCTTACAGATGGGCAACTGGTTCTTCCAAATCAGGATTTTTCTAGAACTGTGGAACAAATTCATGGTTTTGGCTTTTTGTCACAATTCATGACAAATGAAATGAAAAAAAAAAAATACTTTTTTTTTTTTTTTTTTTTTTGGGGGGGGTGTGGAAATGAATGCACTGTCCTTGCAATTGAGCAATAATTAGTAACCTTGCAGATAGAAGGTACTATAGAAAGTGTAATAATGAAGGATATAGATATGCTGAAAGAATAGAAATGTTGAATTAAAATTCTGTACAAGGATGTACAAAGAATGGATGGATTAACCTTTATATATGTAGCAAAATAATGGAAAACTGAAGTAATAGAAACCCTTAGCACAAAAAGCTGCAGATACTCTATTAATTGCAAGAAGCGTGAGTCTTAATCAACCTATAAACCAGCTTCTGTGAACAGTTACTAATATAAAATATAAGCACACCTTGCCTTCAGAAGAAATAGGTATTAATTAAGTATTTTTACTAAAAATTATATTTAAATATGACACACCCCACTTGTCTATTAAAGTACAGCCTCAGAAAAGTTAGTAGCCACAAAAACATTTCTCTCCAAACTTCAAATTGTACAAGACCTCATAAATTATAACAACTAATTCTTTTAATAGAAAGCCAGTATAACAAATTCCACACACACCAAGATAAATTCTAAGAGTGCTGTTATCAATTAAATGCATGTGCACTAGCATGAAAAGGAGTCCTGAATAATACATTTGTCTGTACTGTCTACATTGTTTGAAAAATGAACCAGTAGTTATTTAATCCTTGCAGAGAGTTAGACAGAAAGGAAAGATATCCATGGCATTTTGTAAGAGGCCAAAGATTACCGGAATAAAAGGATTTAAACCTCATGGGACCTTAGCATACTCGATGCCAATTAATAGTCATAGGAGTTGATAACAATCAGCACCTTGCAGAAGATGCTTTACATCCTTCACCACTAATTTGTTAGCCATCTTTATATTAGCAAAGATTCTTAATGCTACTTAGAAATAAATACCCTTTAAAAACTTGAAGGAGAAATATATAAATTATCTCTATATAGTCACTTGTTAGCTTAACAGACTATCAGTTGGAAATTAATGGAATGTCTCAAGTCTCTGTGCTTTAGAAAATGCTTCTGTTTTTTCTTTGAAACAGATGTCAATGAAAGCAAATCAGATTTGGATATTGACTGGTCTGATGTATTCAGACATACCAATGTTGTTTCCAAGACTAATCCCTTCTGGAATGAACTGTCAGCCTCCAACCCTTTTGTACATGACATAGCTGCTTCAAATAGAAATGAAAATAATAGATACCTTTCGATCTTAAAAGCAAAACCCTATTTATTCTCCAAAGTTTCTAGCAACACAGATTCTTTGGCTTCCTCAGGCGATGAGCTAGATATTGATTGTCTTCTAAGAAAGACTTCAGCAAGAAGATCTGGACGATCCAAGAGTGTCTCTGACTTCCTGGATATTGTTGATAACAGAAGATTTAATCCTCGCAAGACAACACCTCAAAATGCTATAGCTTTGGACATGGCATGGCTTCAAAATGACCGTGAAGCCTACAAGATGGCTTGGTTGAGTCACCGACAACTCACACGGTCTTGTCTAGATTTAGAAGCCATGAGCCATAGTCCTGGGTGGGCACAAACGCAAGCTACAGACATCCATGTAGTTTGTAAACTGAATCATGAAGGGGGTTCAGTACAGCTACCTGACTCAGATATCAACATTCATGTCCCTGTGGGTCATGTATTACCCGGGGAATTCCAAGAAGTTGGTTTAAAGGCTATCCTTAACCCTCCATCGTCATTTAACAATGAGATGTCTAGCACTGTAAGTCCTCTGATAGAACTTACACTGAGTAACCTCAACACAAGAGAAGCCATTTTCCTAGAGGTGAAAGTTGCAGCTAAAGTGAAGAATGATCCACTCAGCCAAGTTATGAGTGACATTGTGTGCTTTCTTAGTTTCAACAAAGAAGGGCCTTTTAAGAAGCTAGAGAATTGCTACACTTATCAAGATACCATCCAAGTGAAGCTAACGGACCTAAGTCATGTGATGTATGCAGTGATTGCTGTACAAGCAAATAAAATCCAGCCTCCAGCAACTAATGTCTGGGACTATGTTCACAGAACAGTCTCAGTTGGAATTTATGGTCCCAAACATATTCATCCATCTTTTACAGCAGTTTTTACAGTCTTTGGTCATAACTACATTCCAGGAAAACTCACAATTTGTGATATAAAAAAGGGAGGGAAAAACATGCCTCCTGTTGTGTTTCAGCTGTGGGGAAAACATACATTTCTGCTTGAACAGCCACAAGATCTAAACATTTCTTTGGTATCCTGTGATCCAGATTTTGAAGTGAAGATGGAAGAACAAAGCAAAAAAATTAAAGAGGAAGAGCTGAAAACTGGTGAAATGGTCCGCCAACAATTCCTGGTTTCCATGCTTGGATGTAAGGAGATGCGTTTCTTTGTTTTCATCGTTCAGATTAAAGTCTCAAAAAGTAGCCAAGTCACGCAGTTCCATGTTACAACTCCTGATCCAGCTCCAAAATTAAGTGGAATTATCAATAGGCCAAAGCGTTTACAAAACTGCAAAAAAATCAAGTCTGAGCCGTGGCTTTTAATACCAACAGTTAAATACCCAAAGTTCCAAGATAAAGCCTTGAGTGTTAATACTTATGGAGTCGCTTTGAAAACTGTGTTACGTCAAAATAAGGTTGACTATTTGCTAGAATATTTTAAAGGGGACACAATAGCACTTCTTGGTGAAGATAAAATAAAAGCTGTGGGACAAACTAAAATAAAAGAGTGGTATGTAGGAGTTCTCAGAAAAAAGATTGGCCTTGTACATTGCAAAAACATAAAAGTGATTTCCAAAGAACAAGCTATGAACACTGCCGATAGTGAGCTTACAACCAGGAATCTTGTTGAACAAATTGCATTGCCATTCAAAAAACTGACTTACATCTACTCAGTAGTTCTGTCTACAGTATCAGAGAGTGTTTATGACTGGAGAGCTTTGGCTGAGGTGCTAGGATATTCACATATGTCTTTGGATGACTTTAATGAGGCACATGCTGATAAAGAATCAGAGAGAGTTGCACATGTTGTCAAGAATATGAAGGAAGACTGCCATGCTAACAAAAAAAAAAGACTATTTCTTTATGAGCTCATTGTTGTAAGTATTGCATGAATTAATGGTTACTGGGAATGCATTGCGAAGAAACTACTCAATAGTAATGATGTGTGAACAAGAAAACATGGTCCTGCACCCTTGTGGGAATCTTTACAGACCTGAATATATTACTAGAAGTTGTAGACACCTATAGATGGAAAATACATCCAGACTGTCATGAAGAATAAATAATACTTTGATGAATTAATTCTAATTCTAATTAGAATTCTAATTGCATTCTAATGCTCTGTAAATGTTCCAGGAACCTTGCTCATTTAGTAGGTTGACTGACTTGACTTTAGTGGGTTTTTTTAAATAGCCATGATTGAAATAGGTTTGTTATGGAAGTCATCATGGTAAATTCCTTACTGACCAATTCTTATTCCCACTGAGAATTTTTTAGTAACCTTATAGTGTGGAAATGCCACTATCTATATACATTTTTGTACCCTAAGTTGCATGTCTAAGTTATCTTCATATATTTAAAGCAAGGAAATTTTGACTGACAGGTTAAAGACATGATTTTCTATCCACACATGATAATTCTATAGTCAATGTTGTAGCAACCTAAGGACAATAGTGCAAGTATTTCAGTACATATTTTCATGGACCTCATCTGTAAGCCAATGAGCAACTTCTATGTGATTCAGAACAGTTACATGGGAATCAAAAGTGGTTTTATTCTAAATGCTTCCAGGTAATAGGTTGCATTGTTCACCATCTTAATTTACTTATGGATTTGTATGCAAATTAATCTGGAATTAATGATTACTCAACACTGTCCTTGGCTCTGACTGAAAAGTCTACCAGCCTATATAGGGACAGAAGAGAATTAAATTTCTGATATAAAACTAAAGTATTATAAAAGTGTGTGTTTAAAATTCACACTATAGCCTTTCATCTAGAGCCTTTTGACTACCCTGAATTGTGAACCTTAACAGGACTTACTTCTCACAACTAGACTATCCCCTTTGAAGTGCTGAAATCACTTTCAGCAGGAATCAGAATATTCTGGTAGCAGTGGCCACTTAGACTCTTAAGACTGCATTAGACTGTGTGGAATAAAACTGAGCAAGTATGAGGTACAGTTTAATCTGCCATACCTCTGTATGAAAAGGGGAGGGGGGAGTTAAAGGTGAAAATGATCCAGACTTTTAACTGAATACAGTGAAACAGTTCATTATAGAATAGGCAAAAGTGGGGAATAAACAGATTAATAATATGTCCTGTTTTGTTGAAATATGTATGATTTTGAAGTGCCAATGCAGGTCCCTATCTTTATAAAGCTAGACTTAAAACTAGATATCATCCATGTCACTTTTGGGTAGAATTTACTGGTCATTTCTTTCAATTAATGTCCTATTATTACATTTTATAGGGTTCTTGATTATTAGGGCAAAGACCAACTGAACAAGTTTGTGTCCACTTTGCCAAAGTATAGGGGGATTTGGCACTGCACACTATAGTCTGCTTCTTGCCTACTCTGCGTACCAAAGTTCTACTGCTTGCAATCAGGACTTTTATGGAAAAATGTTTTACAATTAAATCACACAAATGTCTGATTTCTTTGGAAATGCTTGATGCTTTACTAAAAATCAGTATCTAAAAATCAAGGAAAACTTCTGGAATTTGTTCTTGATCTTTCACTGAAAAAGTCAACATTTTCAGTGGAATATTTTGCTGTTAATCTGAAGAGAAAAAAAAAAACCACTACCTATTTTTCTCCTTATCCCTTATCCAAACTAATAAAGGAGAATGCAACATATCTGTATCTCAGGGTTTCACTCCTGGAATGGTTTTAATTTCTTTGTTATTAATTTCTCATTTGACATGGAGGAGGGAAGAGTTTGATGCTTTCACTTCTGCTTAATGCTCTGCAAATTATCAGATCTATGGAAGACGTAAATCAAAAGGTACTGGCCAATGTAATCAACCATTTTCCATAAAAACAGCCAACAAAGGACTACACCTTAGTGTAATAGGGTTCTAACTTAATTTTTAGGTTTATGACATGCTTTCAAAAGCTAGATTTGATGTTCCAGATATTTTTGTTGGAGAAGCATATTTTTCCTCCAAGCTTGGCAGGATCTATGACACTGGAATGATGAAGCAGCTGAATGCCAACTTCATTTTTTTCTTCACCTTGTGGGCAATTTTCCTCTGAAACTGTTGGCAACAGCTTTTTGTAGGAAAAATATTTACGTATTTGTAAGAACATAGACAAAAAGCCCTCCTGTCTTCTTAGAAATGAAGAATAGTGCTATTAAATTATGATGTTCTTTTTGTAATTACTGGTGAAGAAAAATTAAAGAAAATTATTGTTGCAGGCACTTTTGAAAATAGATTGCCAGGGATTAGTGGCACGTCTTACCCAGGACACCATCATTTTGACTTCAGCTGTCAAGCTTGGCAAATACTGGCGTGAGCTTGCGGAGAAGTTAGCCCGACTCACAAAGCATCAAATTGAGGCTTATGAAGAACCCCACCAAGGGAAAAATGGGGCAGTAGCTCTGGAGGTAAGGCTCAGATGTAATGGTGTGTGCACACTGCCTCCTCTGAACAAACACAGCCAGAGATCTTTCTTCTTCTTTGCTTTGTGCACTTTCTTTTTGCAGTTTGGCCTCCTCATTTAATTTAATTTTAAATTTAATTTTGCAGTTTGGCCTCCTCATTTATTTTTTTTGACTTCCTCATTTAAGTCCTTCAATATGAGGAACTCTTTTCAACTTTTGCTTGCAATTTTCTAGATACTCCTGTGCAGCCAGTTGTTCAGTGTTACTGTGCCAAATAAATTGGCTGTGGAGATCCTGGTCTCTCTCTTGAGCTTCAACTTTTTATTACCACACCAAGGGCTACATTCAGTCCCTTCTTACTGTCCTGTTCACTTGTTAATCTTACTCACTCCACTGTTGTCATTTCAGATTCAATAAGGAAGTCCACCCAGTCCTTTCAGGAGCTGCTTCAAATCACCCTTAGTACAGTTTTTGCTCTTTCCACTGAAAGGAAGCTTATTTCCACCATTAACACTTTTCTGTGCCTGTGTCATATTTACCATCATTTAGCTTGAGTAGTATGACAAAAGGTTGGAATCTCTGACACTAATTCCACTTCTGTCCTATTATATAAACAGGGCAAATCCATGTTTTAATTTCATATTTTGTCAGGCAGGTCATGCTATTTATTCTCCTTTGTAAAACATCCTGCTTATACAAAAGTATGAGTTCTAAACAAAAGTCAGGTTGTCCTCGTAGATCTCTAGTGCCATTTGAGGTGCCCAGAGGTACCCATGGCATCCATGCAATGTCAGATATGTCACAAGACCTGCCTCTAGTGCTTACATTCGGGATCAACTGTTCTATGATTCTACCTACTCATCAGAGGCAGCGAGAGCAGAGGGAAAACTCATTCACACACCTGCGATGAGACATGCCCAGGATGCTGTAGTGATTTAATATTTTGCCTGAAAATCTTCTTTGATATAATTCAGGAAGGTCAATGCAATTCAGCTCACCCAATGCATGAGAATATGTGGATGTGGAGAAGGACCTGAGAAACCTTGTTTGTATCGTTAGCTTAGTGTCGTGAACGTGTAGATTATTGCTGAGATAATCATGCTGCACTGATGACCTGTTTATAAAATTTTTGATCCCCCCTTTTTTATAATTATTTTTTTAATAAAAGAAAAAAAAAACAATTGTGACAGAGTAGATGAAACCTGCATTTGTATTTTACACATATTTTGGCCAATTGTTCAACTGCAGTGTCAGACTGACCTTAAGCACAAGGCAAAGCAATAGCATCTTTTCATACTCACTTTCACATTCTAGTGAAGACAGAACACTGTACTCCAATTCTTCAAATGTCTTGGCCTAGCAGGAATATAAGGAAAGCAAGCAGGAGACAGAGAAACGGCATAGTAAGCAGCAGAATATGAGGAAATCCTAGCTTCTCTTGTTGGCTGCCTTGGTTATCAAACTAAAAATAAGACCACAGAAACTTTCTAGTCTCAGCATAAATGCAACCAGGGTGAGCTGGTTTAGTTCATTAGAATATGCCGTAATATATAATATTTACAGTAGCACATAAAAAACTTATTTTTCAAAACAGACTGTTTAATAAAAGGAAAGAATTCATCACCCTCCTTCTTCTCACCTATCACTTTTCTTTCCTCCTTTTGTAACCTTATGGTTACGACTTAATCTAGATTTGCTTAAAATGAGAGCTATACACCATTCATTTTGGGTAAATGATAATACCCTTTCCTCCTGTAGACCTAAATGAGAAACTTCACTGAAAGCACTTTTTTATGGCTTAAACTGAAGGAAGAAGCCAGACGAATCAGACTGTGAGACATGCTACTGGGGATATGAGTTCAATGGGTTTTTCCATTCGGGAATAGGAGAGAAAGGCAGCAGAAGCTGAGGGAGATGTTTAGAGAAATTATTGCAGAATCAATCTTAGGGTATGTTGCGAGTTCTTAGCCCAAATGTGGAGAAATATCAGAACTATGAGCAAAGAAATCTTCCTGCTACTCAATTCCACAAAGGTTGAGTTAAATAAAGCTTATATCAAGGAAGTAGAGCTTTATGGGTTTTATTATTTCTAAACTAATAGGATAATGTTGAGAAAATAACCAATTTCCTCCTGAATTATCCTTCAGAACCATGAAAACTGATTTTCCATTAAAAAATAATAAGATGTTAAAAAAAATATGGACTTCCTGATCACTTCTGTGTGTATATATACAAATAAATGTGCACACATCAGTCCATATGCTTTTATTACAATGCGTAAGTGTGTTTGTGTTAAAAAAGCAAACGCCAGAGCCTTCTAGGACAGTTTTTGTGGCTTTTTGTATGTATCATCCCTGCAATTCCTAACTTGATTGCTGTTTGCAAAACCTTTATTGCCAGTGAGGAGTGAGAAACTAGAAAGTGGATAGCTCAAGTTAAATTTGGAAAAGCAGCATCTGGGAAAACAATCTTTTTGTTTGTAAACTGAGCAGACCACGAACACCAGCACTTTGAAAGATGTAAGTCCTGCTTGGTATTTGAATCATGTTGTCATAACTTAATTAATGTCACTAGATCAATGACAAATTACACTTTGCTAAGGATCTCTTCCATATTTGTTTAGCATAATATATACTGTAGTTTCCAATAAGGAGTATTGGTAGCCTACCTTTTAATTTTCTTTGTTACTTGCAGGACTCTTTCTAAATTGCATGTCCTGATTATAAAAGATTAATTATAAAAGCTTTTGCCTCTCCTGCTTCTACGTGCCACGTGATGGTGTTCCTTGACACTGAGGCCAGACTGACAGGCCTGTAGTTTTCTGGATCCTCCTTTTGACCATTCTTGTAGATGGGTGTCACATTTGCTAACCTCCAGTCAACTGGGACCTCCCAGTTAGCCAGGGCTGCTGACAAATGATGGAAAGTGGCTCAGTGAGTCCTTGTGCCAGCTCCTTCAGTACCCTTAGGTAGATCCTGTCTGGCCCCATAGACCTGTGTGTGTCCAAGTGCTGTAGCAGGTCCCTAATCATTTCCTCTTAGATTATGGGGGCTTCATTCAGCTCCCCATCCCTGTCTTCCATCACAGGGAGCTAGGTATCCCAAGAACAACTGGTCTTACTACTAAAGGCTGAGGCAAAGATAAGTACCTCATCCTTTTCCTCATCCTTTGTCACTATGTTACCTCCAACATTCAATAAAGTATGGAGGTTCTCCTTAGCTCTACATTTGTTGCAAATGTATTTCTAAAACATTTTTGTATTGTCTTTTATGTCAGTAGCCAGATAAAGCTCTAGTTGGGCTTTGGCCCAACTTCCAGCTGCTGTTACCAGAAAACCTTTTTGTAAAGGCAAGAAGCAAGTTTAAAAGTTCCAGGCTAAGTAGAGGGACAGTAGGATATTGACTAGTGAAACAAAAGGAGGCATTAACCACCAAAAGCACAGCCAAACTCCAAAAGGGAAACTGCTGTTAGCTATGCACTGCAAAAATGACCTAGGGGTTTTCTTTCTATCGCTGTTCTTTGAGTTATACTTTCAGACAGGGAAATATTTTGGATTGGTGATAATCATCTGAATGAAGAATTTCTTTCTTTACCCCTCTAGGGATTTGAGAATTTCATAGAAATGAAGTATATAAGGTTACTGGAGTTTATATATCACCATGCCTTTTATGATAAAGCATTTCAGTGTGGCTAGGGATCAAACACCTATTTTCTTTTTTCTTTTCTATGATTTTTCTACCACTGGAAAAATTTAGCTTTTTTTTTTCTTAATAATTCAATTTCTGCAACTAAACCTTTTCATTTTTTTCCCTTTTATTTTCAGATGATGTGGAAACCTGCATATGACTTTCTCTACATGTGGGCTGCCCATTATGGAGACAGTTACAGAGATATCTTACAAGATCTGCAATCAGCCTTGGATAAAATGAAAAACCCAGTAACAAAACATTGGCGAGAGTTAACTGGAACACTGATTCTTGTGAACTGCATGGAGGTATTAAGGGCAAGTGCTTTCTCCAAAACGGAGGAAGAAGAATAGACTACCAAGATATGTTTTGAGAAATTCTTTTGGGAAACTGTACTGCTGATACCTGTGTTTCAGTGATGCTTGCAGAGCACGACAGAATACAGTTTGCTTTACCTGAGCTGATGTTGGGTCAAGCCCCACAGTTCTTGGATATAGTTCACCAAATCTTGCTACTGAATAAATAAGAAAAGAGCAGGGGATTAAACTAGTGAGGTCAACAAAAATGACATGAATTCTACAGGGTAGTTTCTACAAGGAGCTATTTCTGTTTGCACTGACTTCTATGTGGAGATCACTTTCAAACACAGAACTATGCATGGATGAGTTCAGCCTGTGGGGCCTAGGTTTACATTGTTTTCAGTGAAGTATTAAAATCTAAACATTTAATACATTATTTTAGTTAGTGCCCAAACTCTATGTCAATGGGTGCAGGTTAGCCTGGAAAAAACTTTAGGATTCTTTTTCATTCAACTGGGACAGAATTAATCTCCTCTCTCACAAAACAGGGATTCAGCAGTTACTTGCACCTGGAGATACTTGCTCAGTCCTCCCAAAACAGCTTTTTTTGAAGACTGGAAGAGAGGCAATTTAGTGGTCGAAGGCAACTTGATTTGTTTGGTTTGTTGATGTAACTCAAAAGGGTTTGTGTCTTTTTATTTATTGATTTATTTATTTCATTCCAGCAAATCTGTCTCGATTTGGCTGAGCAGAAATTCAGGAAGACTTCTTGGTGTACACTGCCCATCCCTCTCATAATTTGCTTATTCCTACTCTTGTTATTAAATAGGTAAATAGGGAAGAGTGGTTTTGTATGTATAAGGGCTGTAGACAGTTCATACCTGTTTCTGTATACCATTTTCTTCTACCTTACTGTATGAATAATACGGATGATGGCTATTATTTTCTCAAAAATAGTTAACAATGGGGTGTTTTTTAGATTAATTTATTTATGCAGCAATTAATTATCATTAGTCATATATTCTAAAAAGAACACTGCTTAAATGCTATAAATAAAAATCTTTCAATTACTGAATATAGCTTATTATAAATACAGAAAGTACAGGCTGAATAATAGCTTCAGGCTAACCAACTTTATTTAATTTTTTTAACATGTTAAATATATTTTTAATTTAGATCTAAGAGGTTAAAGCTATTTTGAGCACCTCTGATCAACATTGGTTGAGAAACATAAGCAAATACTCATGACAACCAGCTGAAATGAAAAGTGGCATTCTGACATCACTTACAGTTGACACGACAAATTCTTTCAGGAGTACCACAGAATAGTAGCATTTCAGTTCACAACATGTGCTTCCACTGTTCTCTCAGTTGATCTCTACTAAGACTGGAAGTTTTGTGATCCTAAAACAAAACAGTAAACTTAAACATTTCTCTTCCCCTCCCCTTTCCTCAAACCTGCTTTCTTTACTGCTTTCACTAAGCTTTCCCAAAGCATGCATAACTCAGGAAGGAGGCTGAGGAAAAAGCCACTTGCTCCAGTAATAAGAGGGTCACTCATCAGAAGACCCTTTAGCATCAGGGAATGACTCTTATTAGTTTGTGTACAAGTTACCCCGTGGACTTGCTCCTGAGTTGCAACAGAATATTTGTTTTTGCTGATCAAGGAAAGGTAGGAAGAAAAGAAGTCAGATTATCAAAGCCCCCTGTTGTTTCAGCTGCTAGCACCTATTTTATGTCTTGCTCCATGCAGGTTTCAAAAGAGCTGCAGAGAAAATACAAAATAACTTTCTCTTGTTACCTGTACTTCAGTGCAGAGACCAGCTGTTTCTTCCTTCTAGCAGGTAGTGAAGCCCCCAAAAGGGGAGAAAGTATATGTTGTCTTTCTCTTTTGTGCTGCTGGGTGAGGCAAAGGTGCATACTGGTTCCTTTTAAAACAGGCTTCTTTAAAGGTAAAATGATAAATTCAAATGTTAAAATTCTAAGTATTAAAAATAGGCATTAAATTAAAACAAATTCTTTAAAATGATACTTACAGTGTATTACTGCATACTCCCAGGGTATTTTTTGTAGGTTCTCCAGACTGCTCCTCCCTTCACCTTAGACCCTGTTTATAGCAGATACTGTGAAACCTGAACAGGATTTTGCAGTGGCACAACAGGTGTTACATCGTATCCCTCTTTAAAACTGCTCCCTAACAACGGAAATACCAGAGGAGATCACTGAGCAAGTCTTTCAGCTTCACCGTGTTCTCTTACCAGCTGATCTTCATGCATCCCATCAGACTATGCTCCCTTACTTGATGATGATGATGGCTTGACTTCGCGAACGAAGATTTTGGGAAGGGCTTTACCCACGCTTACTACAAGCTCCCTTACTTAAAGCCCTGTTAAGCTCTTGCCTTTTCTCTTTTGTAAACCTGGCTGTGACAGCTAAGCAACTCAGCTTACTTCTGCTTCTGAAGACAGGACTCAACTTTCATCTTTTTTTTCTCACATCTTAATTTCTTACCCTTAGTAAAGGTATATTACAGGCCCTATTAAAAAAGTAATTAATTAATTAGTACAGTCCTGTATTTTCCTGTTGCTACAAGAAGCACCCATTCCTAGTTGTGTGATTCTACCAAATTGAGCAGCAAGGACAAGCTGCTCAAAGCCTTCGAGGCTGAAGGAGAATGCATCATGAGAAAGTGGTCAGTGAACAGGAACTCAGCAACCTAAGTGCTCAAGGAGCAGAAGCTGTTGCCTGTTATTCTCATGGCCAGGAACTTTCACTGTAACACAACAGCGAAGTTGTTTCTGTCTTCAAAGAGAGTTGAATTTGGTCCAGTAGATACAGCAAATATTGATTTAGTGAGTCACTATTCGTCTCAGCTTGCAGAATTATGCAACTGGTCCTCCAAGAATATTTCTTTAAAAGGGCATTTATGTCTGTCTGTAGTTGTGCTGCACTCCAGGGTCTTTGACTGTGGGCTTTGCTTGCTAATTGCACTCTCTATTTTTGCTTTAAGTTTCTGCTCATATGAATGAAATGTGCACTCGTGCAATATTCTGTTTACTTTAGCAGCCCACACTGGATATATATATTAAAAAAAAGGTATTAAGCCCTCATATTTTGTGTTCTAGTATTCAAAACCACAAATGCCAGCTGAGAGTGGAAGCAGCTGCACTCAGCAGCAGCACACAGCTAGGAGCACATGGCTTGCATAAACACGCTCTGTTCTTGACCTTTTCTCCTTTCCTCCCACCCTGTCAAGAGAGAACAGCTTTATCATGAGGCTGCACACATATCTTCTTGGGTTTCTTCAAAGCGGGATGAGATTAACAACTCCGCCGGAGAAGACAAGCTAAAATACCTGCCCCTGCGCCTTGCCTTAAATGACCCCCTGTTTCCATATTTCCCAATTTCTTTGTGTAGCCTGGGGAAAAGTGCTGTGTCAGCCAGTTCCATTTCCCTCTGCATGTGCAGGCAGAAAAAAAACCCTTTTACCATCCTGCTAACCCCTAAATAGGTATGCTTCTTGAGTGAACGAGCAAATGAAAAGCTTGCTTGATTTTTCATTGTTTTACAATTCCACCTTCCCATAAAAACTGGAAAAGTGGCTCCCTGGGTGTGACTGCACCTGAATGGGGCAGGGGCCTTCCACAATAGGAAGTGACCAGGAAAATCTAGTTGTCATTCATGCTAGAAATGCTGTTTTATCAATGCAGTTGGAAGCTGTTCCTGCTGCTACAGTGCAGAGGCATCTCAGCTCCATGCCATTTAATGGCACAGTGGAGTGATGTATTCCTGAATTAATAATAGTCAAGGCAGGAGAGAAAAGGCAAATTATTCCCCTACATAAATTCCAGTCCTCCAGCTGGGTTTGGGGAAGGATTCAGTTCCTTAGGTTTCACTTGATTTTTTTCCGGAAAGCAAATGTTTAGGGAAGGAAAAGGAAGGGGTTTTTTTAAACAGCCAAGCCAGTCTCCAGGGAGCAGGTTGGATGCCAAGAGCAAGCTGCAGGTTGAGGGGTGTTCTTCATGGAATCATCCAGGGATGAAAAGAGGAGGAGGCATCAGCCATCCTTTTTCCTACTGAGGCCAGAGAAATGGGCAAGTGTCTCTTAAGGTTTTTTTTTTCAAATGACTGATTATCACGAATTCTTGTAAACCTAAACTGTATGAAAAGCAAACACTAAGAAGTGCCAAAGGAGCAGCATTATTCTGTTGTGTTGAGTTGACTCTAAAGACTTATTCCTAAAGTACTTCTCAGAAAGTTACCCAGTTGACAATGACTTACTAAATAATAAAGGCTATTGCTTAGAACTGTAGATGGCAATACCATGTTCCCAGCTAAACCCAGTGATCCTGTTTTTTCATCAGCTAATAGCTTGCTTAGCTATGGAAAACTGAACCAAATAGGAATATAAAGCTTTGCTGTTTTGTTTGTTTGTGTCACAGCTATGAAAATTACTTGTGAAAAGACAATAAAATGGAGACTAAGGGGTTTAGATTTCAATCCCCACCCCCAGGAAAAGAATGTAGCAAATGGTATTCTGCACATTAGAGTGAGACACCAACAAGTCTATTAAATTCTCTGGAAAGGACCTAGAACAATTGTCAATATTTAAAGAAAATGTTAGTGCAGTATAGGTGATAACCATTGTGCTTGATAGTACTGCTGCCAATAAATCTCTACAGACAGTATGGGATATAGCTATTCAAATAACCTGTGATTATTCTTACTACAGAAAGTGCCCTTTTATATTTGTTTCCAATGTGTACATATTATCTATTTTTTTTAAACTTACAGTATATATTCTTAAAATAAAAAAAAAGGAAAATGATACTGTCCACTGGAATCTTGTATGGATTTTATTTTGCTTTTGTAAGACACAGAAGAGAAGAAGATGGCCATGGTGTGAAAGATCATGGTACAGGGACATGAGCAATGCCTTTATGTGCATTTTTCTTCATTAAAAAATTCTGTCTGTTAAAAAGATGACTGTACACTCCTTTTAGCATGTTCATAAGCAAAATTAATTTGCTTATGTTGTTTTCTAGAAACAGAATTAACTCACTGTTGAGAAGACGGCTGTCTGTGGAGCTTGCTAGGGAAGCCAGGCTTCCTCACAAGAACATGCTCTGGAATGTTCTCCTTTTTTCTTGGAGAGTCGTGAAAGTCAGTTTGAACAGGTAAGCCTTTGTTTGAAAAGGTCAGTCAAAACTAGCACAAGCTCCTGAACCTTCAGTAGAAAGAAGTAATACTGCTGATCAGTTTTAACTGAGCATTCATTTCAGTTTTCTCAACTCAAATTGTTACTTTTGATCCTTTCAGTAAAAATTGGCCAGGAATAGAGCCTACAGCCTACACCTTAAATCCTAAATTTATGATTAGGATTTTAATTTAAAACTAAACAGCAGGAGTTACTATAGAGACTGGAAGGTCAATTTACATATCCATTCTAAATTCCAGGCTTTAAAATGTATATGAACTGGCCTGCCAGAGTAGGGGGCAGCATAACAGTCCCAGGAGAGCAGAGAAAGACAAGTGCATGCAGCTCCATTCCACAACTTCAGAGCTTTAAACATTACATTTGTGGTAAATTCAGAACAAGATCTAAAATACAGCCTTGTCAAACGCAATACCCTGAGAACAAAGGGAATCAGGAGTGACAGGGAGGAAGTGAATAAGCAATGACTGCTCGGTATGTCTCATAACAATGAAGTTATCAGGCAGTGGTTTAAAAATAAGCGGAAGTTCCTTTTCACACAAGGAGGCACTGGGGAATGTGTTGTTACAGGACATTATTGCAGACAAAGGCATAAATCGGTGCAAAAGGCAATCAGTCAAATTTATGGGGAAAAGTGCCTTGTTGATGTAGTGGTGTCTGTACAGCCACCAGCTTCACAAAACACAGGGCTGGATACTGAAAATCCAGCAGGGAGAAATATTATCCTGTGCTCACCACTCTGTTTCTCACACTCTCCCCTGGAGACTGCAGGGCTGGAATGGGCAGGCATGTACTCTCACCCTGACTCTTGTAAACACAAGACTCATGCAGCCCTCACACATCCCAGTAGGCTTTCTAGCACCCTACCTCCCTTCTGCCCCAGTCAAGGTGACAGCTCATCAAGTTATTCAGCAACCACCTGGCCTGTCTCCTGTTCCCTGGCCTCAAGTGCCAAGAGCAGCTGTTTGGGCTTACCTGTGATCCTCTGACCAGCTGCCTCTGGCAATGGGCTTGCTGATGGGGTATCATATCCTAAACTTTCAGCAGGGATCCTAGCCAGACTCCTCAGGGCTGGCCCTGCCCCATGATCCTTCTTCTCTCTCAGGATCCATCATAGCCCAATTTCATGCATCTGAGGGAAAAACACAAAGAAAGGAAAAGATGATGGGCGGAAAGGACTTGACAGATTTTAAATGAAATCTCACATGAGAAAGCTCATTTGCTTAATTCTGCTTGATTCTACTCACAAGTAGGAAATATTATTAATCTGAAACCATTTCATATGCTACTGCCTATTCTTCATACAAAAGCCTCTATTGCTATTAATAAAGGAGTTAGTTGGAAAAAAAAAAAGCTAATGGATGGTTTAATAATGCTTCTTATAAAACTAATTGTGTGTAACTGAATAGCTCTCCCTGGGGTCCCATTTGCAGGACAGTTAAATAGGATTATTAAATCTAAAAAATAAATAAATATCCCAAAGCCCTGAAGTCCCAGCAAGAAGATGTCACAAAGCAAGAAGGAGTTGGGACATTTTGCTGAATATATTACAGACCTTAGTCATTAGAGCCAGGGGATTATCCCATAGAAACGTAAATCTGAATTGGCTCTATATGCCTGCTACCATTGTTAATGGTTTTAAGTCAGAAGCCCCACTTTTGTACATACAAACAAGTCTCTTTACCTGGAGGCCTCCAGGCAGCAAGATGAATTCAGTGGTGGTCCATATACCCTGCATGTCAGGACATCAAACTACTGTAGAATCACTAAATAAATGGACCTTGCCCTTTCCTTATTTTTTTTTTTTTCGCCTGTAGAAGGCCTATTTTGCTTTATAAAGCAAAAACCATGGTGCAGCTGAGATGGGGAGAATGAGAGTGAGTGGTGCACACTTGTGTGGGAGCTGTCTTGTGTCCACTTCCCATTGCAGGTGCTGGTTAGGAGAGTTCACATCAGTGCCTTGGTTGCACAGACCTCTTTGCAACCCATGCTGCCAGCCTGCCTTCCCAGGCTTGCTCATCTGTTCAAAACTTCTCGCCCCTCTCCCCAGAGGTGTCCTCTCCTCAGCCTGGCTGGCAGCCATTCATTCAGCATAGACTCCAAACACACCTCACATCTCAACTGTCCTCCATCACCCAATGGTGAGCCATGTGCAATGCTCTCCCATTAGTGCCACAGCAGCTGAGCACAGCCCTTCATTTGGCTCTTTGCTCAGGAATAGATTCCAGGATCCAACCCCGATGAGGTTGAAAACAACCTGGACACAGACTGCCCCAGCCAAAAAAAATCTGCCCACTCATAACTTCGAAGGCAGGAGAGAAGAATATATCCAGACAAAAATAAGCATGATAGTCCTGCCTGCTTAACAGACAGAAGCCAAAGGTGCAGGAAGCTTTTTTGATCCTTGACGAAAGATGCTTTCTCTCAGGTTTCTTTAACTTTTTTAATGAATTAAGCCAAGAAATTTAGTAGCAGCACACAGTTAAAGCCAGTTTCCTGTTTTAAACAGTGCCTTTAACCTCACATGGCTTTTGTCCTTTTGAAAGACTTTTTACAAGTAGGATTTTACTTTGGAGATTGAGTTGCATAAAGGTAAGCACTGCTGGTACAGAAACTTGCTGTATTAGTCAAGGAACAATGTTGATGAAGCTTATGTGAGACTATTGCGTTCTCATGGAAATTCGTGTCACGTTACTTCACCAGAGAATAAAAATACAAAAAAATACAGCATGTGGAAGACACAGTAATTAAACCCCCTACAAGATATTAACAGTCAATCAATAAATTTCAAGTCCTCTTCATGGTTTATTTTAGTCTACTCTGAAGTACATCTGGAGAGAAGGAGAAGGTAAAAGAGGAAAGAGGAAGGAGGTTATTATTACTTGGATGTTTATTATTTATTTGTACTACATCAATGGCTTGCTTGACACTGAAGATCTATTGTGCGGTGATCTCAAATAATGGAAAGTGAGAAAAAGCATAAGAAGCAAAGCGGAGCTAGAAGATAATTTTTTCAAGGTCACTCAAAGTATATATCCATTTTTTTTCTACACTCTAGGCCTTATCCATTAGGCATTGCTGCCTTTATAGTTATCTGGCTTATATGTATACATATATATGTACATACTTCTGTTAAGAAGTACTTGTCTTTTGGCTGCAACAAGTTCACAGGTTCTTCACAGGACGCATTTGTAGAAAGTATACAGTCAATGTTCTGCCATGTAAACAGACACATATCCATCACCTAACCAAACTGTGGGCATCATCTGCACATGCGATCTATGCATCTCACTGCACACCGAGAAAGTACACTCCACCTGACCGTTAGTGCACTCATGTGAGGGGTTTGTGATACCCTCATGACACATGCAGATGTGGGATGGAGCCTTAGGAGAGAGGAGCTAGCCTGGATTGCAACTGTAGGTCATAAATTGTGATGAGCTGCAAGAATAACTGTGTAAGAGATGGTTTTATTCACTTACCAGAGACATGATGTTTTTGTAGAAATCCTGACTGCTGTAATTCTTTTATTTCAATCTTGACAATGTACATACAGCCAATAAAAATAAAAGCTGGGAAATATTTTTAGGAGACAAAGACATTGATAAAGGAGTCCCTCCGTCTGTGTACCATTCAATCAGCAAATTAATCTCAAGAAAAGACAACATTTAAATAATCCAAGAGTCTTTCCTAGGTAATGTCAGATGCATCTCCAAAATGGACAGCAATGAGAATTTTGACTACTTTTTATTAATTGAAATATTATTTAATTTTTCATTACATAATTGGATCATTCTCAAAGTGAACAGCTTGCTTGTAACTATAATTTCAGATATGGTCTCTCTAGCAGACTGGTTATTTCAAAATGGATATAACTGAATATAGGAAAATAGCATCCCAGGCTAGTTAACCTAAATGAGAAATCTTGAACATGGGCTCACCTACAAACTTCTAAATAAGGTACTGGCTTTGCATAAAATTTTTTCACTCAAGCTCAATTATTTTTGTCCTCAGGGATACCCATTAACTCAGAATAGTGCTGTTAGCTCTCTCATTAAGGCAGAAGGGAGTCATTAATAAGATGTGCATAAGCTAAGGATGCTCTGGCCCTTCATTATGTGCAGTAATAATAGTTTTCACTGTACCTATTAAAATATCTTAGTTATATGGCTATATTTGCCTGTATTCTACTGGTTTTATGTCACCAAGTGTTACACTTTTAGGATTGTACTCTTGCAAATCATAGAATCATAGAATAGTTAGGGTTGGAAAGGACCTTAAGATCATCCAGTTCCAACCCCTCTGCCATGGGCAG
>JANHGB010037619.1:0-18232 GCA_026283785.1 Coracopsis vasa
CCTCGCTTCCCCCAGACGGACCCATCCGCTCGCTGCTTGGTCGAGGGGCGGCCCGTGACCGCTCCCGGCCTCCGGTTGGGGGTTCGGAGCGCGGCAGCTCGAAGGCAGCGCTGCTCTGGTGAAGGGTGCGTCGTTTGTGGCGGCGTCCCCTCTGAAGGAGCGATGGAACAGGGCTGCTGAACCCAGACCACAGGCACCCGACCTTACATCAAGCAACGCTTTTTACCTCTTTGTTTTCAAACACACCACCTACCTTAAGTGGAAAAGATGTGGTTAAGCATAAATAAATGTGGAAGCATGGATGTGTACATTGTACAAACACTTCACAGACAATAAATTTAAACTCTGACAAAATAGGCAAAATCTGATGACCTGTAAGTAGTGTTAGTTGAAGTTAAAGAAACTTTTGTGTGCATCTATGTGTCTCAGGGAAAAAGATGATGAAGTTCTAGGAGAAAGGACTGTTCCCTTTCAGCACTTCAGCACTGCACAAGCTGTTTACCTGGACCATTATAACACCAAGGAATTGAACGTGCAAGCAACCTGGTATCAGTTAAATGCAATCTTTCATTACCACTGAAGGCAATGTTACAGGATTGCTGCCCCATTAACAGAAAGAGAAGGCAAAAAATCTCCAGCAGATGACAGCCAAACTAATTACCATCTTAAATATACATGTACTAAATAAGACACTAAATCTATTTATTTCCAATGCAACCCTTAATTTGAGCCTGTGAAATTGAAAATGTTTGTGGCTGAGGAGGTCAGTTCCAAAGTGTCATACAGGTGAACAGCAGTGGACAAGCAGAGAGCAGCTGCTAGCCTTTGATGCTGTCAGCCTCCAAAGTGAGAGATCCTTGCAGGGTATACAAACCAATGCAGGAGGATGATTCAGGTTGAGAGGATGAAAACACAATGCTCACTAAATCTATGGATATTGGTTACTCTCTTGATTTAAGTCTCTTCAGGGCATTCAGGGCAGGAGGAGAGATAACAACAGGCACGAACGGGATTAAACTTCTCAGTCAGACCTCTGAAGTCCAGCCTCATTCCATATGCAGAGCCCATACTTTGTCTGGCTTTAATTGATGGACAAGGAGAGGATTTAATCTGAGAACTGCCTGTAATACTGCATGTACCTATCCAGCATCAAAATCCTCCATTGTTACAGGTAAACATTTTTGAAGAGTACTAAACCCAACATAATACAGGTCCAGAAATGTAAGTCTGTGCTCCATACAGTACTCAGTCACATTGGCATAAGAAAACAGTTAGTATAAAGTTCTGACTCCTTGAGCAACCAAAGGTTCCAACAACCGAGCAAGCAGCATTGTTGACAACCAACTAGTGACACCTGCCGAGTGCTCACTTTCCTCTGGGCATGGACTGGTGCAAACTAGTAGAGGGCTGGTTAGCCCTGCTAGAAATTTTGCCTCCATCACTGATGCATTTAGCTGCCTATATTACACACATCTCCCCTTTAATACACCAGAACCATCTCATTTGTCTGTCCAATAGAGACTGTTTTCCTCCTGTTTTATTCTTTCCCAGCTGCTGTCATTTCAAGGTGTAAATGAAATGATGGAGGGGTGCTAATACTTTCTCCTGTCATGCAGGCAAGTGACACAGGACAGCTTGTTTGGCAGTGCTGACAAACCTGATGTGAGCATGAGTCTTTGGGAGAGAGGAAAAAAACGCATGGGGGTGAAAATTTTAAAGTTCACTGAATCATTTAATTAAGATGACATCTCAAATGTGTAGTAAGAGGCAACATCAACATACCTAGTGCCTAGGATCTTGTAAAACCTTGCTGTAAGCGATGTTTCTTCTTAAAAACTAGAAACTGCTGGAGGCATACAAGTAAAAATTCATGTATATATATTATTTTAACGGTGTTTAAGCATTGTAGCCAAAACTGAGACATTACAATACGGCGTCAGACATTAAAAAATAAAGTATGGGTTCAGTGATTTGGAATTTGTAGATTTATGGATATACTTAAGATTTTTAATAGGAGAGAAAATGTAGTATACTAACAATGCTACCAAGAAAAAAGTATGAAAGAAAACATTTGCTAAATAGTATGTACTTACTCAAGGAATCATGGGCAAAATGGAGGGGGATTTGATTCAGAGTTTAGGTTTGAGCCATGAACCATGATCTGCAACAGCAAGCTGGAGCCACTATAAGCATCTTTTCTGAACCTTTTACTAATCTGTTGCTTTAACAAAACACCTACAACCATCCAAACACAGAACAGTTAGGAAACAGTGGATCTTTTAAAATGGCGGAGTCCTATAAGCAAAGGAAAAATCAGAACTGATTCCAGGGTGCGGTGACTTAATTCTGTCCTGTTAGATACACCTTTTAATTTTTTTCTAGACAACATGAAATTATATGCTTCACTGACAGTCATCTCTTAAAAGCACAACCATTAAGATATATTAGTGTTATGTTGTCTACAATGTGGTGCCGTGTCAGAGGAAAATGTAATTTAAATGGTATTTATTTTCACTTCCCACCAAGAGTAGCTGGCCAGAAGTTTCTCAGGGATGGAAATTTACACCTATCAAAACACTGCTCATTTCATGAGAAAGGTAAGTGAATTCTTGAATTTTTCCCACCTTCTTAAAGGTAAGAATTCTACGTTTGAAGAATACAGTGACAGTAGAAGCATAAGATAGCAAAAATATTCAATTGGGCAACAAAATAATCACAACCGCAGAAACTACAGCATGAAGTTGATGTGTTCCCTTTTCTCCAGTTCATAAAAGTCATCCACAGGAACCGAGTCCTCACCGGAAAACCCAGCTCCTTCCTTAAACGAATACTCTTCCAACTGCATCTTCTGTAGCTGATCTATGTTCTTGCTTCTTAGTATTTTTATGCTTAGCATTGAAGGTGTATACCCAATCCATTTATCACATGTTCCTGTCCCAAGGGCTTTTGGATATTAGACAGAAATACAGTATACATGATAAAAGTTCTATATAATATATGGAAATGCTTGTATGACAAAACTATTCATTTGCTCTATCTGAGGTCAAATTTGACATCCACAGGAATACAGTGCTACTGTATCCACAGTGGCTCCAGCTCAATCAGTGTGACTAATTGTGGTATGATATTCAGATTGAATAACAGTGCAACTTTGAACATAATGTCACATGCAAAACATTTTGAATCAGCAACAAAAAAACCCTGTGTATATAGCTGGAAACTTTTTAGTCTATCCTGAGTAATCTTTGCTTGCATTTGTGCTTTAAAATATTCAGAACCACCTTTAAATGGTTTAAATAAATCAGAGAACCAAAAACCAATAGAGCAGGTAAAGAATGGTGAAATACACGACTGAATAGTAAGCAAAAATCAGCCTGACCACCTTTAACAGACTCACATTTGCTCTCTCAAGTGGAGACAGAGGCTGTGCTTGAGAGCAGACAGATGAATTAAAGACAAGTTGCAGCATATTTTTCACTTGAGCTCCCACGTTGTTCTGAGACCCCTGCAATGCACAGGCAAAACCAAACAAGCATCAGAATTTCTGACATGACTCCTTGCTGAAAGCAACTGGAAAGCTCTGGAAATTATGATGTACCTGCCCTGCTGTAGTTGGGAAGGGACACATGGAGTCAGTGTCCCAGTTCTGGGGAGGTACGCAGCTTTACGGAAAGCTGATGTCAGTGCCCCAGTTCTGGGGAGGTTTGCTGCTTTACAGAAAGCTGATTTTAATCTGCTACTTTGAAGCAATTTAATATAAACTGTTCAGTTTCTTCTTTGCCAGACAGTGGAAAATAGGAGTCCTTTATATTTGGATTTGAAGATAGGCCTGTTTTTTGTTTTGCTACCCATTGTTAGATGATAAGTGCAGAAAAAATACAATTGAGGACATCTTATCATGTCTTGGTGGTGTATGAGCCCTGCCATTGCCTCTCTTCCCAGTTCAAATCAAAAAGATGAAATGCAAAGAGCAGAAAAATAGCAACATTACCTTCCTCCAGCAAGAGACTCAAAGAGACTTAGGAGGTACCAGTGACAGAAAATACAGAACAGCAGACCTCTTCAATAGCCTGTATTTCTGAGAAATACCAGAGGCTTGAATCTCAAAGTCAATCTGTGCTCTACATAGCCTTGGTATCCCTTCATGTTCTGCCATTCAGAGTAATTTGTGCCAGAAATAATGGGCTACAAAACAGAGGTTAAGGAAAGAGTAGATACTGGTCTTGCAAGTTTTCTGTATTTTTTCTGTGTATCATTACTAGTTTGTCCTTTTTGCATGAGTTTGGCTGAGAGGCAAGCCAAAGAACCAGGGAATTAAGGAAGAGGGAAAAGTCATAGTAACAGCTACCCTCGCTAGCCCATGAAAACCCATGGTGAGAAGGAGGGAAGAAGGAGGAAAGAAGGAGAAAGGAGGAATGAAGGAGGAAAGAGGAAAGAAGAATGAAAGAGGAAAGAAAAGCAATAGCCACAAAGATGGGGGATGGGGGTTGGGAAGGGAAGAAGAAGGGCTCTGAAGAGAATTGAAAAAAAACTTCTAATGGATTTGTACTGAGGGAAGGCAGTTGCTTTAGTGAATTAGAGCGCTGTATTCATGTTATGTTTAAAGTTGCTTATTTGAAAGGTATGCTAGCCCCAAGAAAAATTTGACAATTCTCACCCTCACGACAAACTTCTGGTTTTGGTTTTTTCTGGGTTTGAAGGTATTTTTAAAGTTGACATTTTTTTGATGTAGAAAATATGTCACTAGCCTTGGACTGTGTAGCTTTCTCAGCAGGAGAGGTTTCTGAAGGGAAAGGAACACTTGGAGACTGATTTGACAGGCAGTTTTTACTGTATAAAATTAATGGCAGTTGTTTGAAGCTGCTCACATGTCTGAAACATTAAAAATCCCACAGCTGAATTTTTAATCTTGGAGCATAGAAGATCAAGGAGCATTACACTTTTGCCATATGGTTCTACAGTGTAGGGCATAGCCACTTGCTTCCTTGTATGCATTTTGAGCCCTTTTCATAAGTTAACCACATTTCTGTTTCCAGATCTGCTGGAAATAATTTTGGAAGCTACTATAACTATTCTGCTGCACCAGCTGAGACCCCGCTTCTCCTCACAATTTACACAAAGGTGTCCTCTCTTGACCTTTTGCCACCTACAATGGACATATTTTATCATGCCATAAAGAGAGTTACTACACTTTTTTTCCAGCTGTTTTTTGAAATTAAAAGACTTAATTAAAAAAATCTTTTAACAATACAAATGTTTAGTATAAATAGCAGTAAGAACCATGGGTAGGCAATTGTCAGAGGTGCTATGCAGGCCCTTCTTGTAGACAGCAGCACCCCTATATACTATATACCCACACAGGGCAGATGTTAGCACTACTGTTAGCCTTGAGGCCGCACTACTTCTTAGTATAAAATGATATAGCATTAAAAAATTAGTTCTTTTATCTTGTATTTCTTTAGTAGATTCTTTTATTGTGGTGATAAATTTGGAACAATGAGATTATTTGATTAAGCTTTCTCAGTCACTGCTGAATGAACTACCCTGCTTGTAGAATTAATAAAAAGGCCAAAACACCTCATTAACATGCTTGGTATTGAGCTGGATTGGCAGCAGTGCAGTTTAATCCTGCCAAAGGGCATTTGCTGAACAAAGTCAGAAAGCTTTTAAATCATATTCTTAAAGGTTGAGTCAGGAGAAGATGACCTTGCAAAAACCTAAACCATCCAGACTTCCCCCCCCAGCCCATTCATGTTAGAGCTTCTTACTGCACAGAATAATATGTTAAACAATATAGCTTCTCCTTGTGTAATTCAGTGCATCAAGCTTCATTTTGCTGTGCATGCTGATTGGAAAGCTAGATACAAAAGCTTAGTTCAAAAAAGCTGCATGCACTAGCATCCTCTTTCTTTTAGTATCTGAAAGTTCATGAGTATCACCTGACCATCTAAAGGTAAACTTTCATTTACAATAATTGATACAGACCCACCACACCAGTTTGAGCAGCGCCTTACATTCTGTGTAAGCAATTACAGTTCAGAAAGACGTGGAGAAAGTGGAAGAAAAGCACTAGTTGTGCAAAATCATGCCTATCAAAACATCACAAAGATTAAGATGAATGTCATCATTGTTTAAACTCATGCACCTATGCCACAAATAACTACAGCAAGTTATATTGTCAAGTAAATTGCATCATAAGTCTCGTACACAGCAACCTATCTAACAGCCTACCTATGAATTCAGAAGAGTGGTGTGATTTTTGTGATCATATTTCCAAGAAAAATGTGATTGCAGTAAAATTTTTAAGCTAAGCAAGTAAAAACTTCTTAAAAAGATCGGTAGGTCCTTGTGTTCCTTTGTTTATCTAAGGTGAATTTTCATATTCCTTTTTCTAAGCTACCTTAAGTGGTTTTGAACTTAAGGCTTTCCTTTATATGTTTTCCTTTGTTGGTCCTTGCAGAATTCCCATTCAAGTAAAAACAGGGGAACGTGAGAAAATCCAGCAAAGATAAATTAAGCCATATCAGCAACACGACAATCATGAGGCAGTATGTGGAAGGCAAACTAAAAAACATACACAAAGGTAAGGAAGAGATCACATTATGCATAGATATGTTCATTAGGAAAGGGACACTCACCTTGACAGCCTTGAAATACCAATATTTTCCTTGAAACAGTAATCCAGAGACAAAAATAACATAGAGTTTTCTTAGGCTATAGGAGTTCATGGCACTTCAGGAAATGACAGTGCTGTGTGAGACTGAGGACCTGTGAGAAAGATTGGAGGAGAGAAACATTCTTCAGGCCACTGTGGATTTTTTGAGTAATTGGCTATAAAGATAAGCCAAAATGCTAGCCTTGGTAGTCTTTGGTTACGATCTGTAAATCAAAAAAGAAAAAAAAACACAACACAAGGATATTGAAAACTTCCCTAATAGGATTTTTTTAATGCCTGCCAGAATTATCAATGTTACTTGTATCAACTAAAAAATTAGAGTAATTAATTTTTATTTTTTCTCCTGCTACACAATGCAGGATGAAGTGGTTGAAATTTCACACATTAGAAGTTTGAAAAGTGGTAGCATTTTATGCTTTACTATGCAGTGAAGAGGTAATATGCACCCTTTGTACCTTACTTGGGATTTTTATATTGCCTTCAGTGTATTTTCTGTAAACGTTGAAATGAAATTAAAATAGCCCCCATAAAACACAGCCATTATTACTACCTGAGCTGCAGCTAGTGCTTTGCCATTGTCCAATACTAACACGCATATATACTAGGAGTTTTATCTGTCAGCAGCTAACTAAAATTAATGTCTTGTAACCTTAAATATGGTGTTTCTCTACAAAAACAAAACAAATCCTCATCACAACAGTTTTTTTAGCCTGCATTTTGGCACCAATTATGGATCAATATTGTATTTATTCCTTTTGTTGTCATAAATAAAAGGTCTTTTTTTTTTGTGGTTTCTCCCATTTACTCTATTGTCAGTTCCTATGATACTGTTCAAGACAAAAGCCCACTCACACTGCACAACTACTAAGGTGGTCATGTCGTTCCCCATGCCTCAAGTTCGCTTTGTGCTGCATTAGTGCATAAACCACTACCTTGTCCTTCCCTTTCTTCTCTAATGGTTGTGGATATTCTCTGCTATATTAGGTATAACACTCCTTACTATTATAAAAAAGCAGAGATATTGTAGCGCAGAAGCCTTTTGAAGCCTAATCTTATCAGTTAAATCAAAAAACTTCAACAGAAATACTCAGCTCTGCTCATGAAGTTGAAGAGATATGAAACAAACATGTAAGTTATAAGTGGCAATTTTTCTGACATTGGAATAATCCATGGGCTAGCAAGCTTATGCTAGGCTCTGGTATATCTTCCACTAAAGAGTAAATATTCATCTTTCTTCTGTGATCAGTAATTCTGTAGCAGGTGCTTATTTTAGTATTGAGGTATTTTGTGATAGTAGGACAAGTAAAACAGAAAATTCTACAAAGAGACTGATGAAACATTTCCATTGACTCAAACAAGATCTTTAAATTAAGCTGATGAACAATATTCATGCTTATTTAATAATCTTACTTGTTAGTAAATCCGAGTAGTGACTTTATTAGACTGTTGTACAATTAGTAACTAGATCTTGCAAAACAGAACAACAGAAACAAGAACATCTGCTCTAGGAGAAAATACACAAAAAATCCTAGCTGCTTCCCAGTTCTTCCAGAGTGCACTTATACACCAAAGAGAAAATCTTCATGGCATTAAGGGAACCTGCATTTATCATGACAGCACACCACCTGATCATATGCAAAGGTTTATGAAAAAACCCACCCACACTCCCCATGAGGCAGCCTAGGGATGAAAGGTATTTTTCAGGCTTGTGCATTGGCAGCATGAGCGAAGGTTCACCATTTAGGAGACACTTAACTGCTTTAGGAAGAGAGAAAAAGGGGAAATTGCTTTCACTTTCTCTCCTACTTTATTCTCATGGGGCAATAGGACTTCACAGGAGTGGAGTTAAGTTAGCAGATCAGATTATAAACAGACTGGAGGTGGCAAGAAAATGCTATCTCTACAATCTCATTGTAGTTTTTAGACTGGGCATAGAGTGAAGACTAACATGAATCCCTTACAGTCATTTGTTGTGAGAAAGAAACAACACATTCTTCTTCCTATATCCTGGGGCAGGTGAAGGGGCTTGCACCTCAGCAAAAAAGACCTTACAGTTTAGATACTGAGCAAATATGTGTTTTGGTAAGGATAGTTACCAAAGTAGAAGTGCCCTGCTTAGGAAGTTTGCTGGAGCCACCATTGCCCAGACACATCTGTCAAGGAATGAACCCCATACTGTTTATTTCTATTCTCCACAGGGGAGGAGCGGAGGCCTCTATATTAATTGATCACTGGCAGCAGCCATTTCATGTGCCAGGCCAAAATCATGCCAGAAAGAACACAGACTGTATATTAGATTTCTAGAGAAGTGTTGCTGCAGTTGCTCCTACTATGCCGTTCAATGTATTGTATTGCATCAGTCAATAGCTACCTCATTATTTGCAGCCTCCTTATTTTTTCCATTGTATTACATTTTGGCTGTCAAACAATATTGAAAAGATGTAACTGCGTAATGGCTTCTTTTCCCTTTTCTGAATGCTCATTCTCTGGTTCAGAATGAACCCTTTTTCCACCCTTACCCTGCTCCCCGCAGAATTAAGCTATCATTTCATCTGACAAAATTCAGTTTCTCCTGATTCTCTTGCCTTACCCATGGGTGCTCATCAGCTCTACTGTGTATGAACCAGCTCAGAGCTCTGGAGGGTACTATCTGTGCCATGCTTTTCAGAAATGCAGTTTGTAGCGCTAACTTTTGAAAAGATTCTTTGGTGATTTTTTGTGAAGATACAAATGAAACACAAAAGATACTTCCCTGAAGCCTGCAAAGCGGGCCAGTATGAGGAGGAGCACTCCTTGCCTGCTTCCCCGGTTCAGATTTCACCACATGCGAGAGGCAGTCATTAAAATGACAAAAGAGAAGCACCAAATCACGAAGGAGAAGCACAGAGTATCAACTAAAATGCAGAACCTCCTCCCACTACTCAGAAGCAGGAAGGGCAGCTTTGGGAGGAGAAAAATCCCTGAACATCCTTAAGAACTCAGATTACCATGGAATCTAAATTGCTGAGCATCAGACAAGAAGGATTATAATTGACTACTAGTGGTAACAGTTATCAGTACACCATTTTCTTGCAAAGTTCAGCCTGCCCTCTGTTACCTTGCTCTGGAATAGGCAGGATGACTGCAGAGCACCATTCATCACCTTGAGGTCCAGCTTACTGCAGGGGTTTTCATCTAATGGCACCTGTGTTGCGGTCTTGCTTGACACCAGCCAACAAGACAAGCACATATATACAGTGTGGGAGACTAAACTGATTTACAGAAAGTGCATGTGATGCAAAGGAGGGAAGTAAGGCTTCTTATATGTTTGTGATCATTTTTTACTGGGGATAAAAAGGTAATGTGCAATTATATTTTTCACCTAAACATATCAATTATATTCTTAACTTGTGTTTCATAAAGTTCACCCCTCCACTTCATTTCTGTACCTTTCCTAGGCACCAGTTGATATTTAAGGTATTTACCTACACCGACACAGTTGCTGCCAGTATTAAGCAAAGGGCAGTAAGAGCTGAAAAGAGGGATAGGAAAATATCCCTGAGAGTGACCTGTGCCATTCTGGAGTGTGAAACTGCCTGATGTCAGCATATACGTGGTCTTACTCTCTGTTGGTGCCTTTCCAACAAGATGCGAGTGTCTGCATCCATGTTTTAGACACCTGAAGCTCATTGCTCCCATATGACCACTGATCAGCTCATTCTCCAAGCTGCTGCACCAGCTGTGTGCCCAGCTGGAAGCTACTTACATGGGGCTAGGGCATTTTTGCGATCTTGTGCAGGAAGATGACCAGGCCCTAGATAAGCAAAGGATCTAGCTGTAGAGGTGCACAAAGAGACATATCCACCCTCCCTTTCACCACCTGGGATCATACTCAAGCATTAAATTTTTAATAGAAGGACAGTTTTGTAGTCTCTCTCCTCTTTGATCATTGAGGAGGTTTTGAAAAACAACGCATTGGTTCCCTTCCTTTTGAAGTTGTACACAGCAGGATCCTTAGTGGTAGATAAGCAGGCAGATGTAGTGCTCAGTGTTAGATCTTCGCTGTCTCCATAACAACATTTAGTAGGGATGCTGAGCTGCCATCATTTGAAGTGAGACCAACAAGTGCTGCAGAGTTGTGGGCAGGTGGCATGACTTTCATTTTGAGGCTGTTCTCTCCAGCAGCGAGCCAAGGACCTGGAGAAGGGCTTGTTCCTTTTGGACAAGAGGCCAAGGAGTCTCTGTGCTTCACAGAACAATTGGAAACCTTGGTCTCTGCTTGTCATTTGAGAGTAGATGAAGCTTAGCAAGCTTCGGTAATTCGCAGTGCAGCTTCTCATTCTGCCTTGTTTGCGGCTCCTGCTGTATTTGTCAAGCTATAGAGAAGTTTCTGGAAATGACTGCCTTCTTCCCCTCTCTCCCTCTTTGCTACTCCAACTCTATGGACCATTATTAGTAACAAACATAACAAGCTCAGTTCAAAATTTGAGAGTCATAAACATTTCTTTTAGATTTTCCTTTTCTAAACATAGTATTGGTGGAAGGTGGTGGCTGAAAAGTAATATAAGAAAAGTTCCCTTTTTCTCCAGAAGCCAGATATTTAAACTGTGATTAAATAATTTCTAGGCAATTACAAGCACTACCAACATGAATTAACAGTCCTAACTGATCTGCAACAACACCTCATGGAGCTCATTAAAGTCATAGCTCCATCCCAGGAGCAGCTCTTCCACTGTGAAGTGCCATAATCTTTCATATTGGTTGCTTGATTCTAGATTGGCAGGCAATATACATGGGTAATTAAGGACCTGGTTGAAACTGCAAAAGAGTTGTTGGAACATGTGCTTTAAGGTGAGCTAAAGTGATTCCTAAATTTCTATTGTATATGAAGACAAACAAGAAATCCCCGAGGTGTGACACTGGATGTTTTGTGTCAGAAGGCAGTGGGAATTGGCAGCAACCTGCGTGTCACCAGTAGTTCTATGACAGTTCCTAACCATGAATCACTTCTATGAAAACAGCAATTCTCTGTGCCGTAAATAGCTACAACTGTCTTTTAAATTGTGACAGTACAGCACGAAAGAGCTGACACTTATCCTGCACTATAGGATCACCTCGCGCAACTTGTCCGTACTAAACCAAAATCCAACCCCACCCAACAATCCATAAGTAACAGTCTCCTTATGTGAGCTCGCCTAATGTCTAACACTTGGAGGTAAGGATAGTTTGACATTCAAACAATAACCCAAGAGTTTACTGTCAGGAAGAACGGAAGGGAAACAAATTAGGACCTTAATTTAGGACTTACTTACCATTGTAGTGTTGCAATGTTATGCTGAGCTTCTATAAAGCAAAATTTCTAGTGACAACGGGCACAGGCAGCAAAAAAGAATCCCGGTGGAATGAGTTTTGGTGCCATATAGCAGCAACTCAGTAGCCTGTCTCAGTAGACATAAGTGAAAAACCACATTTCTCTCAGTTTGGAGAGGTTCGTTTCAGAGAAGCCTACAGCATCCGGGAGATGCAAAAGCAAGGCTGTCCACAGGTGAATTTAGCACAAAACTCCATGCAGAAAGTCCTGCTTCTGCCATACTTTCCCACACTAAATTTCTGGCACTTTCAGCTGTTTCCCCTGGTGGCTCTACTCTTCATCTTCTTTTTCCTTCCTCATAAGAATTTCTTGTCCTTTATACAAGCTTCAAGATGTGATAAATTACTGTGGCTTTTTTCAAAATATATTTTGCCTTGTCTGTATAATGAGCTCTATTGATCTGTTTATAATGTTATGATATTAGTTCCGTTAAACATATTTACAGATTTCAGTGTTAGCGTGAAAATGAATACCACACTAACACAGACATCAGGTACACATTTGTTAGAAGAATACCAAGTTTGTTTTCCATTGCTCATGCATCTATAGTTTTCCACTGCTTTGCTGATTATAATGAGTGTATTGATTTTCTCATGTGCACACATACAAAACTCTGCAAAAGAGCTCTGCAGTGAAAAATAGCCTGCATACTAATATCCCAGCTGGTATGTTAAAGGGCTGCTTGTGGGCAGTAACGTCTACTTAGAGCTTAAAGAAACAGAGCCTTCATTTTAGAGTAAATGAGGAACAGGACAGAGTCTACTAGACCAAATACAAAGACTTAGATCAAATAACTCCAGCAGGGGTAAAAGCCAGCAGTCCATGTTTGCACGAAGGCTAACTCTGAGCTCACTAATTGAGCAATTTCTACTTCTGATACTATGAAAACTTGTAGGAATCAGAAGCCTCAGAGCAAGCACTCTGGAGTAGAATGACAAAACAGTGTATTTGTGCATCCCAGTACACAACCTTTGATCAGAATAATCTCCTGAAACAGCAATATCATTTGGCCCAGTGGCCTACATAGTGCAGCATTGTAACTGCCAGTGCCCCTAGGCATACCAGTTGTTTGTCATTTTAATCACATGGACATCATATGCTTTCATTGGAATTTTTTTTTTTTAGGCTGAAACCTACCACACACAACTTAGAAAGTTTTGAGAGAGGAAATGCTGGTGCTTGCTGGCCTTTGATTTGGTGAATGTGAAACTTAGATGCAGTGCCATAGCAAGGATAGAAGTAGTGAAGAAGAAAGACAATGCAACTAAAGGGAGGGACCATTTTCCAGGTTAAATTAGATGACTTATCTCATGTTATAGAGGGTAATACATGTGTCACTCGATCTATCACAGTAAAAGGAAGGAGAAATACAGAAACAGAAATTTAGGCTGTTGTTATCCTTACAAATGCTATACGGAGATTTACTGGCCTGCATCCACACACTTTCACATTTCATGGAATTAACTCTGTACTGAGCTCTGTACTTCAGAGACCTTTGATTCCTAACTGCAGAGTGTTCATTACAAGCATGATCATCTGAGTACGAAATAGTTCAAAGAGGACAGATGAAGGTAAATTCTAAACATGAAACCAAAGAACCAGAACAAAGATGACAGATAAAAGCCCTAAGAAAGGAAGGCAAAGACTGCAGAAGACAGACAAAACCCTTGGATTCCAGCCTGGCTAGAACTGGTCATGTTCTAGCAGGTGGTAGTATTCATCTGCTATCTCCAGCACTGCTAGGAAAAAAGCCCACAAGAGCTTTCTTATGGACACAATGGTGTAAACAATTAGATCTTCTGTCCTGTTTCTTGAGTGGAAGAGGCAGTTTTATTTTAGCACCCCGTACCCAAAGCAATGAAACCCTAACAATAAAGCAGAATACCTCATGCCTCCATTCTGCAATGAAGACAGTGCTTTTAAAACACGTACTGAATATGCCTTTAATCAGTGCTTCATGTTTATGTATCATAGCAGTGAGCTGTATTTTAGCCCATTTACTGAGGACCTTGCCTGTAGCTTTCCTCATTTTTTCAACATTTCACAATTAAAAAGAACAGGACACAGATGTCTATCTGTCCATCCACAGGAGGCAGAGTGCACAGCTGAGATTTCTGGCCAAACGAACACACCGGCTCAATGAAGGCAGTTTCTAGAATATTGTCATTCAATATTCTATTGTCTGTTTTTCTTGCATATTCAAGACTTTAATCACCATCTTTATCCATCATAGAAATTCAGCAAGAGCTTCAGAACTTATTCTTGATCAGATTATAGATCTAAAGTCAATAGGGGGGGGGGGTTGGGAGGAAAGCATTTTAAGATTTAGTTTTTGTTTTCTCATTACCCTATTCTGTTTTGGTTAGTAATAAATAAATTTTCCCTAAGTTGAGTCTGTTTTACCCATGACAGTAATTGGTGAGTGATCTCTCCCCATCCTTATCTCCACTCACAAGCCTGTCATTATATTTTCTCTCCCCTGTTCAGTTGAGGAGGGGGAGAGCATTAGTGGGTACCTAGTGTTTAGCTGGGGTCAACCCACCACACTTATCTACTCAGCCATCAACACAAAAGAGTTTTAATATTGAAGAATACTGAGCTATCTGAATGCTAAGAATTGTTTTGCTTGATATAAGGCAGATATTGGCACATGCATACTCTTTTCATTAATAAGGAGAAAACACATTTAAACAGCAGCAAAAGCAGATCTGACTTAGCAATACTTCCCTGAATATCATTCACTTGCCTAAGCTAAATGAGATTTTATCAAATAAAATTAAAAAAAACCCCAAAATCCAAAAATACCCCAAAAACCAAAATAACAAACACAAAACCACCGCCAAACAAACAAAAAAAATTTCCAACCAAACCCAAAACCTAACAGAACTTCTCTCTTTTCTTGCATGCTTTGATCACCTGTGAGAAAATTAAAAAGGCTGTCACTGTGTGACTTCAGCACTAAAATCCTATTGAGATGAATGGTGTAATTAACACCTCTGAAAGCATTTACTTGAGCATTCGTAAAGTCCAGAATGTCATCTTTCTCAAAGTAACTTTTTTTTTATAGTTGGCATTTATAAATATTGATAAATGTCAGAGACATTAAGTAGAAATCTTGTTCTAATGTACAAAATGCACTCTATAAAAATGGGCTTTTTTCCCTGACAGGACCACATAGCTTTTTGCTATCCTGGCTGAGTTGGAAGCTCAAATGTTATCACTCTGGAGCTAGAAAAATCACATCCAAATCTTGATTTTTCAAAGCATATTAGCTTAAAAATAAATTAAAAAAAAAACCCCAAACAACAAAACCCCACCTTTGCTTTACTAATTCCTAGCTTTCTTTTCAATTGTTAATTTTAATTTAAAAGCCCTGTTACAGTGTATTCTTGTGTTAAAGTTTTGACTACTTTTCATATTAAGCAGAAGATGCACAAATACGGAGGAGAATTTAGGTGAGTACTGCAGTTATGTAAGAGTTAATGCTTGTTTAGGTCTTCAGTAGCTTTTGGGAAAGCAGAATCAGTTACAACTAAGGGTGTTTGCCTGAATCTTTCAGAAATAATGTATTTATAAATATCTAATATACCTTTTCTCAAGATAAGAAGTTCAGAAAATACAAAGTCCACTGCTTTTTTGTGTGTACACCTACTAATGCCTATTTAGGACTACTTTAGAAGATGAACTACTGTATTCAGCAGTAGACACCTACTGCAGTTTATCATTCAGAAAGGGACATGGGGAAGAGCTCAGTGCTTGGATACTGTCTGGAGTCCTGAGGGGCTGAGGGTGTTGCAGCCCCCAGTAAGCATACCCAGTGACAGATAGAATTGCTGGGATTTGAAGTCAGGCATATCCTTCGAGATGTCTGAGAATATAATTCAGTTCTGACTCATTCAATGGGCTTCACTGGGCTTTCAGAATACTTTTCTATGGATTACCTGTCTTCAGGAGCAAGGAAAAAACTATAAAGCAACATCAAGGAGGTTTAGCAATTTTACCTCCTGCTTTTCTTCAAGCATAGGAAGGGAGGGCACTCTGAGAAACCAGTGTGAACAGGAAAATAAAAGCAGACTGCTTAGGAAGGTTCCCTTTATTGAGCTTTTTTGAAGGCTTTCATAGTTCCACAAGACAGATCTCTTACTTTCGCAGTTCCATTAGGTCAGATCTCACTACTGCAGAGATCTCACTGACTTTATACTGCAGCTTATAAGACACAGAAACAATGCTTAGCTTCCAGCCAAACTAAAGATCAAATACAGTTTACCCAGACATTTTGAAATAGAATAGGTTAGGTTCAAATGGTTCCCTCAACTGTGATAACAGAAACCTATAGCATCTGCAGTCAAAGCCTTACTAACAGCTTTATGTTACTCATCCGGCTCACTCCAGATAGCAGTAAAAGTTCCAACAATACCCTGCCAATGTCAGTGAATTATGTATCACTCTCTCGGTCCCACTTTTCCTCTCTGAATGTCAAATTCTCTTGTGCAAAGAAGAAGCAAGCAGGACTTTGGAGAGAGTAAGAGAAGACCTGTAGTCTGTTCACATTTGCAATACAGTTTGAGATATCTGGAAGGTTCCTCTTTACTAACGCAGATCACACAATTTCTATTTTCCACATTAGACATCTATACTTCAATATCCCACTGTTATTCTTTGAAGGAAACTATACTTCAGGAAGTACCACTGTTATGAAAAGCATGTTATTCTATAGACACAATTCTTAGGTGTGTTTTCTCCAAAATAGGAATTAATCCCCTACTCATTAAAATACATATCCTACTTCTTGTTAACACAATGAATATTTGTATATAGTAATATACTATAATATAGTTATAGGTTCTATGAACATGAATAGAAAAAAATAGGATATTTATATTACTTGTCAAGAAAGTTAAACCTTGTTAATATATTCCTCCTATTAAACCAAATAAACCATAACACTAGCAGCAGTGTAACACAGAATGTACATGTTAGAGATCACTGATTCAGAAGCTTTTATAGCTCAGTTATGCATTATGTATGTGATAAGTGACTTCCCCTTCCAGCTTAATCAAGATCAACTATTTGGACCATAAATACTCTCTGTTCTCATATTACTGAAAACAATTATACAAGTACAAGGAAATTTCATATAAAACTTATTTAACTGGAAATAGGAATCGGCATTGATCCACTTAATGTTGAAGTACTGCAGTTCTGTAGCAGAAACCAGAGAGCTATAAACGTGCCTGAAGTGCATGAACTTCTGAAGACAGAGGTAGGTAAAAGTATCTCTTTATAAAGGCTGCTTTAAAAAGAAGGCACAGTTGTGATTTTGCTAGCAGTTAAGTAAGTTTCTGTACTTTACATGAGAAGTCCCTGACCTAGATTCATTATCAGTATTTCTCATCATATGTCTAACAGAGGTTTGGCATAAAATTCCCAGCCATATCCCAGAAGCAGACATTTTCAGGGAACAGTTCTGGCTGCTCAGTCTTTCCTTTCCAGCAGTCTCTCTCCAGACCTGAGCCCCCTGCAGCTCCACCCTCAGTAAACCCTCACCAGCAAAGACCTTTTTCACTTGTTCTCCCATCTTCCAGTCTCTGTTCACATTTTGACGATCAAAAAGGTAAACACACATTACTTCAGCTGAAACAGAATTCCTAGTAAGAGTATTCAGACATAGCTCTTTCTACTCTGAAGATCATAGCCTTTGATAGTAACTGTTCACACAGATGCAATAAATCCAGAGTATATTCTATGGAAACATAAAGCTAACTTATTCTTTAAAGGAAAATATGTTTCAGAGAGTATCACTGTTATGAAAAGTTCATTATACTGTAGGTACAATTCTTATTACATATGTTTTCTTCAAAATAGGAATTAATCCCTGACTCATTAAGTACCAAATTGGTTTTCTTTTAGCCTTACTTTCTATAAAATATTTAAGTGAAAAGACTTAGATGAAACTGTTATTATCATATTCTCTCAGTATCAGTACTGAATTTTGTAAACCACACTTTCATAATAAGCTTTTCAATGAGAAACTAAACATGAGCCGGCTTCAGTGTGCGCTCGCAGCCCAGAAAGCCAACCGTATCCTGTGCTGCATCCTGCATCAAGAGGAGCATGACCAGCAAGTTGAAAGAGGTGATCCTGCCCCTCTACTCTGCTCTTGTGAGACCTCACTTGGAGTATTGTGTGCAGTTCTGGTGTCCTCA
>JANHGB010037625.1:0-37393 GCA_026283785.1 Coracopsis vasa
AGCAAGTCTCAAGGGAAGAAAGTAAGACTGCAAAATGCACCATGCAAGAAGACAGCACTTTGCACTTCAAGAAGGAAAGTTTGCCAAGTGATGCTTTGCTCAGATCAGGCTCTTGCTGTGCACTTCAGACCTGGCCCAAGAGCCACATCTTTGAATAGAGCCTCTTGTTTCTCTTTTTTTCTATCACACCTCTGCAGAGCTTTGACACTATTTATTCTTTCTTCTGGGCTTTCAGCTGCCAGATGCCCAAACTTTTTGGAGGTTTTCTGGAAAAAAGACTATGATACCTTGTTATTGAGGGTTGAATATTCTGTTAGAGGGCACCTTCCTCAGACATAGCTGTCTGTGAATCCCTCTGCAAGAAATCTTTGGCACCTGGGTGCTTGGCCTGGGTATCATAACATCCCCAAATAGCAGTGTAGCCATCATAAAGCTGTACATTAAAGTTATATGTTCCATTTACATTAATGACTATTTCCTTATAATATGTATTTCTGTGGCCTGATAATTGAGTTTCATGTGTCAAATTTCTAAGTATCTGATGAAATGAGAATGTTGTCCAAAGTGGCAGCATATAGAGAAAAGGAGCTAAAGGGGCTGGATCTAATTCTGGATGGTTTCTTCTTCCTCAGTACATGCCTGTGTTACTGAAGTAATTTCTTCCTCTCCTTTCCTAGCTTTAGTAATTTCTCTGTGTTGTTTCCTCCCAGGAGCACAACAATCTGAGTTAGGATCAGAGAAAAAAAGTGGGGATGCTTGTGTAATTCATGGGAGCTGGCATAAGGGCAGTCATGATGGGATAGGACATGTGTTAGAGATTAGCTATGAATGCAAAAAGTAGAAGAAAACTAGAAAGAAAGTCCTTGAAGGAGATGAGAAACCATCACAGTCTAAGCACTGAAACTCAACATTTATCTAGTGTCCCTGATTGTGGGTTTTGTTAACATAGATTTCTTTTTAACCATTAGTTCAAACCCAAAGTAGTTTATTAGAGTATTCAAAACATGTTCTTGGGTTTCAAGCCTGTCTGTAGCGATTAACTAGGACAGCAGAGTCAGGGCTAGGACAGGAAGCCCCTGGTGACCACCTGAACCTGTGTCTCTTATCTCATTCAGATGTTAATAGGATGCACAGGATGCTAATCTGCGCTCCTATATCATGTTGGCAAATCAAAATGCCTTGTGACAACATGAATTCCCATAGTATCAGTGACTTTCTGAAATGTCTTATTAGATCTTCATAGCTGTGGAAATTAAGCAGGGTTGGGTCTGGCAGAAATGGACATGATTCACCTGAATGCTCCTTGCCTAGAGACACAGCAGCAAGGCTGGAATGCAATATCTCCTTTGCAGATATTTGCTTGTTCCAGAGCTGCTTTTTCCAGGTCAGATAGACACATGCATGCATGTACTGAACATGTCCATGTGATGGAAGGAATTTAAGGAAGAAGTGAAACAGCAAGAAAGTCAGTCTGCTGGATGAGAGGCTAGGCCTCTAATATTGTTCCCCATCATTTGCAGACGTTTGCACTAGTTTGGTACGTCAAACTAGTCCCCTCTTGTTTTCTTTATTTCCCCCAGTCAGCTTCGTGTTTCAGAAAGTCTTGACAAATTATTTTGCAATGTAGATCCCCTAGCATTTTACTTACCCATCCAGTTAAGTGTCTGTTTTGACAGTTAAATATTCTTTCCTTGACAGATTGATATTAAAGGATTCCCACAGAGACCAGGTTGACTTCAGTACTCTGGACTAACCTAATCCTAATGTGCATCAAATCAAAAAGAGATTTCATTTCCAGGATCGTGAAGGGGGTGGAGGAACAGCTGGAATTGCAGCCACTAAACTTGAACCATCCCGAGTAGATTGCAACCCGAATCTCTTACAGAACAAAAAAGCAAATGCATTACATTAGAGACTGGGCTACAAACGCATTACATTAGAGACTGGGCTACAGGTAGGAAAAGGGTCTGAGTGAATGTAAGAGTTTCAAAGAATGTATAAAAGATGGTGCATAGGCAAAGAGAGGATGAATTTAGTCATAGGGTGGAGATTGGGAGTGAAAAGAAAGGATAGGTAGATGGGTCAAATTCATGTGTGATCCACACGAACATGCTCCACATCTCTTTCCCTTTCTAGTGACTTAAAAATGACTTAAACAGCCATAAAGAACAGCTTATGAACACTCGCATACTACCTCAACTCATATAAAGTGTGTCTGTCTTATCTTAAAATGACAAGTTCAGTCCCCTGATAATACTCCTTTATCATGATATGGGAAAACACAATGGGTTTTTTGCTTACATAGTCTTGTGTCATTGTGCAGCAGGGAATATATTCTAATGGGAATAGCTACAGCAGCCCTGATAACTATAATGTGTTGCACAACATCCCAGTGTTTCCTCTTCTCCAATTGCTTTGGCATATATACTCTAGAGGCAGCTTCTCCCTCTCCCTTATGGAAAGTGTGTGACAGGAGCAGCATGGCAAATTACATGGTTTCACTAGGTAGAAATTTTTCATAACTCTCCATTTAGTAACCAAGGACTCAGCAAGTTTGGAGATAGATAATTGCAGTGTTGGTACATTACTGATGTCCTCCCACCAAGAAGGCAAACAGCTCGACAAGGTAAATGTTCCTGGGCCTTGGCTGTGCTGTTAAAGATAGAAGAGAAATGTCTCAAGAAAAATGGGAGAGCCCTGCTGAAAATGGCTACTACAGCAGCAAGTCATGGTGAAAGATGAGCCCTTCCCTGTTGTCAACAAAAAGAATAATGCAGGTGTCTTGGTTTAAAAGGGAATCTGTACCATAAGTTGAAAGATTTTCTAGTTGAGACACCCAATTAACAGGGGTGACTGAATCATTTAACATACTTTAAACATGGATTTTCTGTTTCCCTTTTAAAAGATTTGACAGGTAATTAACTACAAAACCACTCATTTTCTATCAATGTAGATTGTGACATAATAAAGTTCTTGTTTTAAATTAGGAAATAGATATAGATGATGGGGTCAAGAAGTGCAGATCTAGACCTACGTGTTCAGTTTGCCAGCTCAGGCAGGAGTTTGGCTGGAAGGACAAATCTGAATTTTGGCATCTTGTTTTAAATGTAGAGGAAAGCTGTGAAATTAAAGTCAGTACCTGAACTTTTACTGAGTCTGCAGGTGCATGCGTCCATCTGCCAGAAGGGGACCAGGTTTATTTCAAGCTCAGAATAAAGGCAGGTATATTAAAATACTAAAACCCTAACAGCTCTGAAATTTGCTTTCCTAAACACCATGTCACAGTTTTACATATTCAAATTTAAATTGAATAAGCTTGAATATTTTCACTGAAATAAATTTGGGTTTGCGTTTAAGAATATGCCTTAAAATTACCCAGGGCTGAGGTCTTGCCTGGTAATTCCAGGGAGATTTTCATATCTCCATGCATTAAGCTTGGAAGCCATGGCTTTTTCATGGAAAAGCCAGCACAGTGGTCTCCTGTCCAGAGCTGTGAAACTCCTGTGAAATCTAGGAGGTGTCTGAGCCAAGCACGGAAAACATTTGCTTAAATAAAAGATACTTTCAGAAACTGGGAGGAAATCTTATTATTTTTTTAAATATATTTTCTTCAAAGCTGGAGCAGAATGCTTCATAGATCTGTCAAGATTTAACAATGAAGGAATACCCCAGATAACCGCCCAAACCGAACACTACATCTTATGCCTTTGTCAGAAGCTTTGATTCCTTGAAACAAGTGAGCTCTCTCAGTGCTTTGATTTGCCAGATTTGGCTATCTTTCAGACCTTTTTCTGGTACAGGCATGGTAATCTCTACAACTTCAGCAGTTGACTCGGAAAAGTACATTTAATGCATTACAATAATGGCTTTCTTGGCAATTGTTTTTATGTTGGTTATTTTTTCTTTTCCCTCAGACCAGTTCTCCAGAAAGAGTTTAGGTGTAAAAGCAAGTACATCCATTGCACTTATAACTGTGTACAATTCCTCTGCTGGTCTAACACTTGCAAACTGCCACCTAGGAAACCTAGAACTAGATACAGCATCAATTCAATGAAGGTGTCCCTGTTTCTAGGACCTGTGTATATTTAAGACATCTGCTTCTCTACTGCTGCACTGTCCAGCAACAGAAAATTCTGGCCACGTGCCCTTTCTTTCTCTTTCATCTGAATAAATCTTTGAAATAAGTGCCTGCCTCACTCTAAATTCTTGGGTGAAACTAAAGCCAACAGAACATATCTGCATTAACTAAAAAGGTCTCCTTTAGTACTGTAGACCTTTAAATACATCAGTTAGGAAGGGGAGCTTTGCTTACACAAACCAACGTGCACTGTGAGGCCAAATTGTAGAGAGAATGATCTCCTGAGGACAGACATCATAATAGCTATAACACTTTACACATTTGCTTTGTTTTTCACTATGAAAGTGCAAGGTGCAGCAAAAATAACTTTGCAAAGGTTGGACTCTAGTGTGAATGTCCTATGGCTGCACCAGACAGGAAACTGTGTTGGGGATCTTGTTTCTTTGCTAATAAAAAAAGGGAATCAGTTTTTGGTAGGGTTAGTGTTATAAGGATGTCTGAGTTGTCACTCACCTTATACAACATCAGCCTGCTTCAGCTAAGCCCTTAACATTATGAGCAGCATGTCTGTGATATGACATATACTCTTTCACATACACATGGAGGAGGGTTTCTAGTATCTGAAGAAAGTAGATCAGAATGACCTATGGCAGAAAAGCACATTGACATCCTGCTAGTAGGTCCAGCTAACTGAGGTTTAGATGAGAACTAAATTATTGATTTTTTACAGTGAGAGTGGTTAACCAAAGATCCATTGACAGAGCAAATAGAGCAGCTTTTCCAGTGCTAGGAGCCTTTAAATAAAAAATAAGTGCCTAGAAAATGCTACAGTTGTAAGAACTAAAATCAACAAAGAGTTTTCCAAATTAAATTGAAATGCCTGTGTTTTCATATACTAGCTATAGTAGTCCTTTATGGTTTTGAAATGTACACATGTTTAAAAGGAATCTTACTGCAGGCCCTGATTCACCAGAGAATATTTAAACTGCTCTTAAACTACATATTTCAACATTGGGATGGCCCCCATAGAGCCCTCTTTTGACTTAACTGGTGTGCTGCTGTTGCTTGATCCAAAGCAGCAATTCTGCTGGCTCTGGCCCAGACAGACTACGAGGCTTTTAGAAACCCAGCTTCCCTGGTGTTCAGTTGGGTTTATGTGTCCAGTTTCCTAAAGCATATTGAAAAGTTGCCGGCTGAATTAACTTGCTGCCTACAGTGGAGGAAATAAAGGAATAAACTTCCAAATAAACTGCACACATCATTAACTTCTGATCTTTCTCACACTGACTTTTTTCCTTTGCCATTCAGAGAAATATCAGAATCTGGACCAATAGGTCTGCAGCAGCAAACCTTGTAGCAGACAGTTCCTGAAAAGAAGAAAGGACATCCCTCCTTGACAATATAATTTCTCATCTCTATCAATGTAGTTTAAAGGCAGCTTGATCTTTCTCTCTCACCCCCATTGCTGTTTAATTGTTATGAATTTTTACAAGTTGTTTCAGCAAGCCAAGTTTTCCAGATGAATGTGTGTTGGCAAACACATTTAAAGAAACTGCAGCATATTCTGAAAGGTACTAGGCAGAAATAAAGGCAATGGGAGGTCTATGTTTGACTCCCTTGTTTAGAAATCAGTTGGTGTACAAACTTACAGACAGTTCCCTATAAGTTTTCATTCAGACTGAAACCTCTGTCCAAAGCCTGTCATGCACAAGGACATTTGGAAGGAGCAAGGGGATTTCTGTTCACCTGTGAGGATTTCGTGCACAGGAATGAAAAATAATATTCACCAGCTAGCAGTAATTAGCAATATAAATAAAACTGAAGATAGAAAACAAAGCCAGGCTATCTAATAACTTCAAAGCTTCATAATGGTCAGGTCCTGAAATGAAAATTGCTTCTGATTAATGTCTCTGCCTTGCACCAAAGCAAAATTTTGAATCTCAACTATCCTGAACTCAGGGTCTCCCCTAAAACAGGACATGTATTTCAGATGGTCTAGCACTCCTTGGGGTGGTAGATCAAGAAAGCCTTTTTGTGGTAGAAAGGGATCCATGAATGCAGTCACCTCTTCCTGACAATTGCAGGTAATGGGACTGTTCCAGTAAAACATTATTCATATTCATCTGGCTGCTATTCTGGTCCCAGCTGTGCTATTGCATCTGCTGTAATAAAAAGTGAATAGATTGCAGGAAGATTTTTATTCCGTAATACTGTATTCCATCTCCAGTCTTGAGTGTCAGTATTTAACATGGTACCTAGCTGCAGCCCTGACATTCATTTTATGACAGCACAGCAGGTTGCTACCCATCAGCTGACTGCAAATACTTTAACTTACCCCTGGAGTCTCATAAAATGCAGTAGTTTCATGGAGGTTGATTATACTTTAAAGAATTTAACTATACTATAATAAGGGCAAGTGACAATAACTAAACTTCATCACAGTAAATCTTCAGATTCCACTTTTGACCACTAACTGAAACAGAATATTGAGCTGGAGGTGCCTTTGGTTCAGATAGTTTGAACACAGAAAGGAGCCGGATCAGTTTGGCTAAAATCACAGGTTCATGCCCTAAGAAGGAAAGGGACTAAGACCATTTGTGAAAAGCAATGTTCACTTGGAAAGGGGAAAATGTAAATATGACTTATTTTGAAGCTGCTAACTGACCAATTGCTGATCCATCATAGCATTTCCAGTTCTCTCGGCCCTAGGTCAGCCGTGGGCTAGAGATTTCATTTAACACTTCACATTTGTGATGCTGCTGCAGACAGCACTGCACTGCTCTCTCAGTCCCGTTGGTTAGAGCACAGGATTTATTCTGTGGAAACAGATGGGTTAGAGATTTGTTGGGCTTCAGTCAGACTGCTCTTCCTATTCTGTAATTGCATCAGTTAAATAAGCATCAAAGCAAATGGCTGTGTTCTAGAGAGGAAGATGGGGAAAGAAGTCATATAACACCCACTAAGAAAAATTCTCTAACACCCACTCTGTACCTGCCTCTATATTCTAATTGCTAAACCTAGCACAAAAATCCTAAGAAAGCCTTTTGGCCTCTTAGAGGACTTCATTGCCCAACATGCAGTATAGTCTATGATTTAAAATTGCTATAAAAGGTGCCAAGTCCAGGTCTCTAGCTGACTCTTCTCTCAACTTTCTGAGGTCTCATCACCCCAACTTTTTAGTATAAAGCAGTCAGGGCATGCATTATCCAAGTATTAGATTTATTGTATGCAGGAACAGTATGGGAATACAATCTCTTTGTCCTGTGCATGATACAGTTTTATGAAGTAGGGGTCCGGGTAAGCTAGAGAATTTTCCCTATGTTAGTGAGATACCATGGTTGGTGTTTGAAAGGCTTCAACTTTGCCTTTCAGGGTGCTTCAACTTTTGCATTTCCAGATACTCTAGGACTCCCAGGCTGGTAAATCTGGCTGACATTCTCAACCGGGCTCCATCCATTCATATTTAAATTTATTCCTTATAATTCTAAAAATCCACCAATATTCATCCAACTAGGACAAAAAAACAAAATCCTCCTCAAAATTTTTATCAGCTAACAAGGCTACGTTATCTGGGCATTTACAGTCATCACAGCCCTCTTTTGAGATTCAGAAAACACTGTTCCCTGCTTTATTTCTTATCAGATCAATTTCCAGAGGGCTCATATTAAACTGCCAAGAGGAATCCTTGGTGCTAGGGGCTGTATATATGGAAATTATCATGGAGAATTTGCAAGTTTTAGCTCTTTCATAATCTGGCCATTAAAGTGGAATAAACTCAGCCTTCTTCATTCTTATCAGTGAACTGTGAACACCCATAGATTCAGGGCAACATTTAACCTGAAAACTGTTTCTTAACTAGTTTGTATTATCAAACTAGGTAAATGTGTTTTGTTTTGCTTTTTAAATCAGGTGGAAAAGCTTACTTTTAGGGACAATTGCTAGCATATATTTTAGGATTAGAAGCCTGTTCCAGGCAGAGAAAATAATTAAGGAAGAGAAGCAGGCAGACACTGTTCGAGAGACCTGGACACTCATGGAGTGATCCAGTGGACATTTCTGAAGTGATGGTAAGGGTAGGATTTGCCATGACCTCTGCTTCCTAAGGAGGAGCATGGAGGTGCAGTGTGCAGTTAGTGAAAAAACATCATGTTCCCCTTTAATATTTATTGTTATTTAAAAGGAGGGAGGGAAAGATGAATTATAGGTTGTATGTTAAGTGTTAGATTTAGAAATTTTATAATCAGAGTGAGTAATTATCAAAATCAAGAAAAGTTAAGACAGCCAAGCAGAACTACTTTTCTTGGTCAGATATTCATTCAATAGGGAAAAACCCTTGGTGCACCCTTCTGTCCAAGATTCTGCCATAGAAACTATTGATACTTCTTATGTAGCAACAAGCAGAATGTTAATCTGATTCTTATTTTAGCTTTAAAAATTCTTGTGTTTTAAGAAAAACCTTTGCTGGCAGCTCCCTGGCTCAGCTCAGGTTCTTTTTTTCCTTCCTTTACACTGAAGTCTCATAAAGATGCTGGCATTCAGAGATAACTTAGCTCACTGGGCTCTCTCTATTATTTCATCTCACAATCCTTACTGGATTCCATCTGCCGCACTCTCCCTTTTCGTCTTCTCACCATGCCCATCTTTTGCTCCATTTTTCATCCCCACACCGATCATTATATGAATTTGCTTTTGCTTAGCCAAAAAAACCAATTGCAATGACCCCAGCATCCCAGAAGTCAAGCCATCAATATAAGTTTGGAGTGAAAGCAATATTGACTGCCAGCACTTCTATAATTCCTAGCAATCAACTCCAGCCTCTTCTCTTTTAATGATAGATGGATAAACCATTTGACTTCACTTTTCCAATCTATATGGAGGCCTTCACTATCCTTTATAACCCTTAAATTCAAGACAATTAGGACTTGATTAAATCCTATCATCTCTCAGGTCTCTTAAGCCAAGTAATGGCTTCTTGGAGAAGCCAAGTAATTTTGCAGCTTCTACCATTCCATCCTTCTCTGTTCTGGTCCATGTGCATTTCTGGCTCTGAGCATGAGTTTAATTAAATGTATTTAAGATCCAAAATATTTAGGGATATTATTCTAGACCTTTAACACAGAAGCTATGTTTTTATTTGGCTACAAAAAAAAAACCAAAACAAAAAAAAACCCCACGCTTATACATATACATAAATTTATATAGATATTCATATTTGCATTTATATTTGAATTTGTATTTATACATACACTGTATATATAGACATATATTACATGTAATAGATATCCACAGGTCTCCATTTGGTGTTGGTTATCTCTCACCTCTACATTGGCTTTATGCATGCAAACTAATTTCCCTGAGAAAAAACTAAATAGAAACTCTTATTTACTCATGACCTTTAAAACCTTCATCAATGGCCATCATCATGGTTGTTGATGGTTCCCTGATCTTGCCCAGTCTGAGGGGAAATAGCTTCATCTATGAGCTCTGCTCAGTAAGAAAGAATACTCAGCACTGATGAGGACACATCTCAAGTACTGTGTTCAGTCCTGGGTCACTCACTACAAGAAAGACATTGGGGTGCTGGAGCAGGTTCAGAGGAGGGCAACAAAGCTGGTGAAGGGTCTGGGGAATAAGCCTTATGAGGAGCAGCTGAGAGAACTGGGGTTGTTAGTCTGGAGAAGAGAAGGTTCAGGGGGGACCTTATCGCTCTTTACAACTACCTGAAAGAAGGTTGTAGTGAGGTGGAGAGTCAGTTTTTTCTCCTAGGTAACAAGTGATAGCACAAGAGGCAACAGCCTCAGGCTGTGCCAGGGGAGGTTTAGACTGCTTAATAGGAAAATTTTTTTCACGGAGAGGGTGATCAGGCATTGGAACAGGCTGCCCAGGGCAGTGGTGGAATCACCATCCCTGGAAAGGTTCACAAACCATGTAGATGAGGCCCTCAGTGACATGGTTTAGTGGTGGTCTTGGCAGTCTTGGCATAATGCTTGGACTTGATGATCTTAAAGGTCTATCCCAACCTAGGTGATTCTATGATTCTATGATTCAGAGTTTTGATCTGTTCAGAACTGTGCTGAAAATGATTGCACAAGAAGGGAAAGCTGGATATAGGCAGTCTCTAAGATCTTGACTAGAAGAAGTGTATCGGTGCTCAGATCCTTTTGGCTCAAATAGCAAGAGGACAATTTTGAGGAGACAGAAAGTACCTACACCAAGCCTCACAAAAATGTAATCTTATTTCAGTTGCATTGAAATGAGGAGACAAAGATAGACAGAATTAGTTTCAGTTTGTGCAAACAGAAATACTGAACTTGATCCCCATTAATCCCAGAAAGAGAAAGAAAAGCTGGAAGAGCCCAGCTGTGCCTTATGCTTGACCTGCAGAATAGCTGTGGGCTTCTTTTCACCCTGTTGCCCATGAGAGCTCTCCAGTGCTGAGCTGTGATCATACATACATCACCGCAGAAAGAAAATAGAGGAGTGAGGCTAGTTTTAGTGAGCAAACCATAGGCTTTCAGTCTTGGAGGCAGAGGTTTCCTTCTAGAAATCAGAGAAGCAGCATTATCGGATGTGAGAGAGGGTCAGTTTACAGTCAGGTTCCATTTACAAATGGTTCATAAAGAGCTGACAAAAGACTGAGCAAGTTTTTAATAAGTGACTGTATTTCAGTAATAAGATTGAGCAATCATGACATGGAAACATGAGTAACAAATATTAATTGAACCTCCAACATGCTCATAATAATATCTATTATAAATGGATAGATTTAGAGAGATTCAGCATTAAATAACACCTGGTAAACTACATGTTGCTACTTACTTCTTCAATAGCTTCAATGATGGTACTGTTTTATCCTATCAGAAATACAGTAAGGTAAGAGGAAGGTTGAAGAAATTCCTTTGTCTGTCCTGTACTGTTAAGGATAAAAACTTTACCAGCTTTTTATGCACCTTGAGACATTTTCCTTTTCCAATAGTCATCATTTCAGGGACAAAGTGTGGTTCAGCAGTCAAACATGCTCTTTCAGGTCATTGGAAACACAGCCTAAATTTCCTGCTCACCTGTAGATCACTTGTAAGTTCTTAAGAAGGTCATGATCTTTCTGTAACATCTAAGATACCATTTCTCCAAGGTGAAGATTTTGAAGTGGGGACCAAAGCAAGGACCTTGCTTAAATGCAACACTGAGTACCTATTGAAGAGAGAACCTCAGAAAAACATCAAATCCACAGCCTGCTTTAATTCAGGTTGAAACTATACTGCTGTTCTTATTTCAATAAAAACCAGCATGCCATATTGAAACCAACCTTATATTTCTTCTTATATTTTTGTTTAAAAAAATGACAGAAACATAGGGGTAAAAAAGTGACAGAAGGTGCAAACTCAGTTTTCAGCATGTCAGAGGACTGTGGGATGATTCTTTAAATAAAAGGTCAATTCAAACCAACTTGGGTAGGAGCTATAAGCAAGTCTGTTGTCTAAAACAATTCTGCATTATCTCTAGCTCTTCCCTGGGAGCAGATTATGTATTTGTTCTTTTCCATCACTGGCTACTGTGATGCTCATACAGAGTCCTGAGACAAAGCTGTGAAAATCTTGATCTAAAGCCAAATTGCTCTGGGGTAAAAAATCGCTTTTCTCTGACACAAAATAGATGTCTCTGAGAAGACATAGGAAAGGATGAAAAAAACATCAGTAATTGCTGCTTTGCAAAGGAAAGCTCTAGGGCCAACTGACTTAATTATGCTAATCACCCTATCAATCTTAATGGAAGAGAGACTGCAATCCTAAAAATACAGTTAGTGAGGCGCCAGGAAAATTCTTGGTTTTCTTACATTTGCTAAGGCCACTGATCACGTGGCATCATTATAAAGGTATCACCTTGCTCAGAAATAAACCTTAACTAATTCAGATCCATTCAAATGGTCAGGTAGGTGTCAGCAGAGATGGCTTATCCTGACTGCCACATGGGATAATGAGACTGCTCCTAAAGCTTGTTATGCAAAAATCTCTCGGAGGAGAGGAGAGCCAGAGTCAAACTTCTGTTAAACTTTAAAAGAGCTGTGAAATCCCTCTCTTATTTTTCTTTTTTTTTTTTTTGTCACTTTCTGGCTTTTTTGTTAAATTTCTCTCACCTCCCACTTTCATGAATTTTCAGGTAGCAATGTAATTCAGATCATGGAATGAATATGAAACTTGAACCTCTTGGGGAATGGGGCTTTCACTCACAACACAAAGAATTGTTTTTAACAATGGAGGTGGATTTTTCTGAAGAGGCATATATCTTAGACCTCCTGTAAGGTAAGAAATGAGGGAAATACCTGTGAGCATGAAGGAGTTAAGTGCTGCTCTTCCCATTTGGTACAGAAGGAGGAATTGGAATATGATTTGACATGATCAAGCTTGTTCCTACTATCACAAAGAGATATACTATGGCTGACCTATATTCATTCTCCAAAGGGACCAACCAAGTTCACTACTTTGAAGAAGAAAGCTCTAGGGCAAATTGACTTAATTATACTAATCACTCAATCAATCTTCCCAGTGGTGCCTATGCAAGAGTGGAAGAATCTCACCACACTTTGAAAAGTGTATTTCCATTGAGTTCCTTTCTGCTGCTGCCTGATGGATATAGACGATACATGAGGTGTTCCTTTTTCTCTCACCTTTGAGAAAAAAGACCCTACCACTTTTTGTCAGCTCTGATTTGGTCATGTTACAGACTGCAGCACAATTTTAGCAAAAAGTGACTTGTGTTTATAGCTTTATAGTCTGTTTTGGAAAGCAGTACAAGTCAGTGAAAATGGAAGGTCACGAGGGAGTATGTGGATAAAGGGATTGCTATTGGTCTCTCAACATGTTTCAGATTGGATGTTGAGCAGAAGCTCCCTAGCCTTTTTTCCCTGGAGACCATTTCCACAGATCTGTTTTCAGTGATTTCTGTCTTTCCAAAAACATTCAACAGTTTTAGTTTGAAACTTGAGTACCTCCAAAATTCAAATTCTACCTGAGTGGGAAAACTTGGCGTTTAAGCTACAGCACTGGAGTATGTATAGGAAGGCTCTGTGTTCGGGTTTAAAAATATGTATCTCCATCTCTTACCACAGTGACCATAATGTCATTTGAATTGCTCACAAATGCAAAGAATGAAAATTTAGTATAGAGGGTTTTGAACAATTTGTGTTCTATTCACTCTCTTGCTCTATGTAACTGTCTCAGGTTTGTGCCGATTTAAAAATAAAACATTGGTTTGGTTTTTTTTTTATAAGTATGTTCTTTATTTATATATAATAAACTCCAGTGGCCACATTCTTATTTTAATAGGGAAGAATGTTGCTTTCAAAAATGTGGAGTGATTTCTAAACAAAGATAAATTTCAAAGTAATTTACTTTTTTTAAGAAAATTTGAACGACAAATATATTGACAGTGGCTGAAACTGCTCTAAATTCTGCACAAATTAATGAGTAGCTTTAGTTGTCTTGAAATGCCTCTTTATTGACTATAGAATTCTGAAAAGAAACAAAGATAATGGATGGTATTTCAGAAAAACACATTTTCCAAAACTTAGATTTAGAAATTAACTAAATATGTTCTTTTAAATTGTGCGCTATTGCCTGGATCTGTGGAGAAGATGTAAATCATAAACACATACTTCATTTTGTTTTCAATGGTTTATACTATTTTTAACTTTTTTTTAAGTAAGTTGATATTGAATTGCTTAGTTTGACCCCTTTGACACAGCCCAACCAGATCATCCTCCCCTGTTATGTAGGATGTGCCAGGGTAGCAAAGAGCAAAAAGGGGGTTTTATCTGCAGTCTTAGAAGAGACTCTTTCCTGACTGCTAATGCTGATGTAAAGTCATGAAGGCTGATATCAGGTTATTTGATCCAAGGTACTGAAAAAGCACAATGATTTAATGAAATTGTTCAATGCTTCAATAAATCTAACCATACGTTTCTCATTAGATGGTAATATCCTGAGAGCTACAGACACCTCTGTACTGTTTCAAGTAACATATAAATCTTCTACTTGTTCTTAGCTAGTTTGTTTTTTGGGGAGTAGATCAATTGCTATTATTGCAATATGTGACACCTTACTTGTGCCACAAGATAGCACAGTGAAAGACAGCGTCCAATTTCTATGTTCTCATGGTGCAGAGTACTTAAATCAAATCTTCACTTGCAAAAGTCCTCTTTGACTAATGTGTTGAGGACTGGATGGAGAAAAGAATGTGGTTACCGGTATTTATTATACATCAATGAAAAACATTTTTATTAAAACCAAACATTTTTATTAAAAACCAAGGCATTTACTCTGTAATATTATTTTATTTTAATGATTCTATGGAATCCATGTTAGGAATTGTCATAAAAAAAATATATATATATATTGAGTTGTGGAAAGCATTTCCTATGGCAGGCCTTCTGCTACATCTTCAGTACACTGTTAAATTTTTGTCATACTATAAGCTTTGCAGGTAACAGGACTTTTTGTCATGACAGTACCAAATCAAGAGATTAAAATTCACACCACTAGGAAAAAGCAAAAAAACCCCAAAGGAACAAAAGAGAACATGCCTACTTAAGGAATGATTTATCTGGGTGGATTAAAGCTGATCCCTTGCGGGGGTGTAACTATCAAACAGCTGCACATGAGTATGAGGCAGAGAAAGAATTTAGGACGAAATCAAACTGTCCAAGGCAATCTCTGCTGGGGAGATGCAGGGAATGCCAGGGAAGCTATGATCTATCTGCTTGGTTGATTGTAGAATGGAAGAAAACATGTTGAACTGTATGAAATTAAATGCAAACCCAAATGATTACAGAGGTTACTGCTAGACTGCTTCTGAAGTTCTTCTGGCTCAAACCTTCCTGAAGAAAAATTCTGAGCCCCGTGCCTCCACAGTTGAAGAAAACAGCTCTGCACAAGTTTGCTTCCCTTTTCCATGAAAATAATTGTTTTATCCTCATCTTGAAGCTGAACCAAAAAAGTAAGGGAAGATTATGTTAAGAAAAATACAGAAGACGAATTATTAGCACAAGGAAAGCAGAAACCAATCAAGCAGACAAAAAAATCTTGTAATACTTGAGCACCTTTCTGCCTGCATATATTTTATGATGGAGAAACGTTGGGTCAATGAATCTGCATATGGCACACCCACATTGCCTGGGAATTCAGGTGTGCATTTGAGTTTCAGTATCATCTGGAAAGCCAAAGGGTCAGCAACTGGCAAGCCAGCAGAGCTGTGTAGGTGGAAAGAGGAGATGTTTTGGCAAGCTAATCAGAGCTGAATTAATTCCCAGGAATCAAGGCACCAGTGGTGTGTAGAAGGTTATGATGCTGGGCTCAGCCCGTAAACCAACTTAGGAATTAGCTTGTGATTACACTGAACCAGGCTATCACTAGCTCAGCTCTGAAGGGGATCAGAGCTAGGAAGAGCTTGTGAGATCGTGGTTACTCAGCTGTGCAATATACAGTGCTGGGATGCAAGTGAGGGAGAACAGAGCAGGGCAGCTCTTCCACTTAGCATACCATGGAGCTGGGTGCAGATGGCAGTTTTCCAAGTGGGGTCCACAGGGGAGTCTCTCTTTGTACTATGCAAGAGAGAATGTAATAGAGGAAACTGAAGTCAGTGAAGTTGAGGGAGCAGAGCATTTGGCATAGTGTTAATGATATCAACTCTGCGAAGAGGCTGTACGTAGCTTTAAAAGACCTGTGAAAACTCTTCAGCTTTCATACATGCCAGCTAGTAAAATGGATGTAAAAGCAAAATTTGTGAAATTCTGGCTTTCATGTCCCAGGAATGTCACATTCTGATCATGCCTGTCCTGTTTGAATCCTTTTCATCTGGCCACTTGAACATAAAGCAGGACAAAGAAAAACTTTGGTGCAATTCACAGCAGCCTTTTGAACAACAAAGAAATACACTAAGTTCTCATCCATTGTGTATTCTGGGCCTAATTAAGTTAGATCTGCAGAGCACATAGTCCTGTATAGGATATATATAGAGAGGAAATATCTTTGTTTCCTGTGGTGCAATAGCAGTAAGTTCAAGGTATGTTTTACTTAAAAAGAGAGAGTATTTTCAGAAAGCAACATCTCTCAGTAGTATCTACCTTTCATGTATAGCTGTGAGCTGTGCTGATGTGCTGACCCAAACACCCTCATAAATTTAGACTGCATGGAAAGCGCTGCATGTAATTATCTGAAGCAGCTAGAACATTTATTATGATAATTAAAGTCAATTACTTTTATGACAGGATCAAAAAATAAACACCACTTCTAACAATTCCCTTGTTTTCCTATCTCTTGTACAATGTAATATTGCCATAGAAATTACTGTATCTCACCACCTTCCTAGCAAATTCCAGAGGCAGGGACATCTCAATTCACTTGGCTAGTTGCCTTCCACAGACTTCTTCACTCTGCGACAGTAAATGGATACATTCTCTAAAATGTTGAAAGCACTCCTGCCTTGGTTTGCTTTAAAAACTGAGCAACTTATTGTTGTCAGAACACCTCTGAATAATGAAGGACATGGTTTGAATTATTGTTAAGAAATTATTAGCTCATAAGCAATGCTAGACACATCCTAATGCACTCTGAAATGGGACGTTATTATGACTATGGGAACAATACGAGACTGAGAATATCTTATACCGTTCATTTCTGTGTAAATCTGTTCTGTTTGGAGCTGGAGTAGAATAGCAGTCTATCAAAATAATCACAGGCTAATTTTCCTCTTGGGATTATATTCAGGGCCCAATTAATAGATTAGCAAAGTTATTGACAGTATCTATGAAGTTTGATTTTCAAACTTCTACTGAACTATGCTTCACTTGTAATGCAAAGGATGCTTCATTTAAGCCAGACAGGTTACCTCAGGGAAATAGAATGATGCCATTTGTTACTAGCTATCCTGCTCAACATTAGCTGTCTCTTTCTCTGTTCTTTTCTTGACTTCTCTTTATAGTAGGAGCACTACAAAAATTCTTCCAGGCCTCATGTTTACAGATGAAACCAAGACACCAAGGTCACAGATCTTTTGTGCTCTGAGCTGAGCCTGCCCTGTCTGATACTGTTTCTGTGTTAAAAAAGGACATATTAAAAAGAAAAACCCTCAGTACAGTGAAGCTTAGTTTTGATTCACTTTTCAAATAGGGAAAACTGAATAAAAAAAGTTATTATGAAGAAATGTTTATGAAAAAGTTCACCCATTTACAATGGGACAAAACAAAAATAAACTTAATGGTTGTTCGTGCAGCTCTCAAAAGTAGTTCAGAATTGTCAATTGTTCCCAGGTTTTTAAGACTAAAAATTTTAACTGTTCTTTGGCCTCCTACTACTACCACCACATCTTATACTACCTCGTCTCCCACTGTTCATTGTAAGCAGAGCCTCTTCTCGCTCTGATAGGGAGTCAGTGTTGGCTAGTTGCTGTTTTACACAGGTAGTGAGGTCTTTTACTATGATAGGCATCTCAGACCTCAGTAGACATCATGAAAAAGCCTTGACAGTCTCAGAGGTGCAGCAGCACCTGAAGAAAAGGAGAGAGAAGGACTAACTCTGCTGATATCCAAGGGCTGTATTTTAAAAGAGAAATGGACACAAAAGGCTGTGAGCCCAAGCCATGCTGATGTTTTCTGTAGCTCCCTCCTTGCTTTCATGGAGTCTAAATCACATTGTGGCAGTGATGGCACGGACAGGGTATGATCAGGAGCTAGAGGTATCTCTAGGAAGTCAGATGCTCTGTCATGTTCTTACAGGAGACTCACACTGGGGCAGTCAACAAGCCTGCCTGAGATATGAGAGAGGAGTCTAATGCAGATCAGTGTTGGTAGCTCAGGTTTGATTGTCAGCAATTTAATGCCATTCTGGGGAGCACTGGATTACTGGGAGACATAAAAGTGTGCTTTTTCATAAACTCAGCATAGGAGAAAAGAGATGCATACCTGCCTATCTTGCCATGGTTGCACATTATTAAGGCACAGAAATGAGGACCTTGAATAAGGATTGTGGTGATGTGGAGGCTGGAGCAGGAAGCCTCAGCTCTCTGCCCCAGCAATGCCATTTATCATGGACAAGAGCTTGAACTGAGACAAATGTTTTGAGTGTGTGGAAAACCTTCTCGTCCAGTGTTTGGGCTGCATTTGAAAATATTTGTGTGTAAAAAATATTGACAAGGCCTTGGATCCTGGTGTGGACAACATTAGGAATATTTGCAATTGCTGCAAGGCCACATGATTTGTCTACATGCTACACGTTACACAGCAAAAATTGGAACAGGGTCTTCATGCTCCAGTGCTAATGTGCAAAGCTAACCAGTGGGTCCTCCTACAGGTTAGTCTATAATATTAGGGATACCTTAATGTACTTCACCTTGTGGGCCATTTCAAAGACAGAAATGAACGTATTGTGATGGATAATGACCCTTAAAATTTTCTCTGATCCAGGCCATGTGCCATTTCACAAGTATCCATGCAAGCTAAACTGAAGATAAAAATAATTGGGTAAAAGTCAGTGTGAAGTGCAGTAATTGACATTAGGTGATGTAACATGCTTTTCTTCCCTTGACCATGTTTTACTCTAGCTCATACCCTGTAAATCTTTTGGTCCCATTATAATCTATACTGCGGTGTCTTAATTTGAATCTTTTTGTCTGAAACTCCCCAGCCTTTCCTAGGAAGAACTTCTTGGTGTATTAAATTGTTCTCTGCTTATAGATCAATCATTTTAGAAAATAATAGGACATTAACTAAATATATCTATGTCTCTATTAGTAATGCAACCGTGTTGAAAAAAGTATTCAAACACTGATTAATGAATTTAATAATTTCCATAGAAAAGTGACATAGAGAATGAAAATAGCTCATTAGAAAAAGAGTCTGTGAAAGTAAATATTTAACTTAATAATTTTTCCTGTGGAAATTCAAGATCTTAAAGACCAAAAAAGTCATAAAATATACTTAACTCCAGTTACAGTGCTGGTTTTGTTGGTTTTTTTTTTGCTATTACAAAGCTGTGTTATTCCAGTGAATAGATATGGGAAAAGCTACAAATATAAAGTGTTATTTATTTAATTATTGTAAACTTGTAAAGCACTAAGAACAAACCTCAAATATTTTCAGTCAGCCACAGCAAAACTGTGAAAACCACTCACTTTTTATATTGACCTATCTCCTGTATTTGTTACTGCTCATGGCACCTCCACCTCAGGTTCAACACTACCAGCAGGCAGCTACGACTACAAGGCAACCACTCTAATACACATATAGGTCTTATCTGGGGAATTTTCCTTCATATTTGTATATTTTATTCCAAGGTAAGTGAAAAATAAAGTAGACTAATTAGGGTTAAAAGCCCCAAAACAAAGCAACTAAAATTTCTATATCAAGTTGTCACTTGCTGCACAGCAACAAGATAACAAATTGTGTGCCAAGGAGAAGAAAAACCTTTCATCCTCAGCCATATGGTGACCTGGACTTATTTACTGATTTCAGTGAGCTGAGCCAAAGAGAATGTACTAAACAGGGAGTATTTGCATTTGCAAAATGCTTTCCAGTTGACAACATGATGGAAAGATGAATAACAAAAGTTTGTTAGGCTGCTACCATCCCTGTGCAGAGATATTTTGCCTACTGCCTAATTCCCCAGGAACCTGGTAGTTTTTTGTTGCTTCTCAGGCATGTTCTTTATATTTCTTGCTTTTCACATTCAGGTTTTACATTTCCATGGCTCTACAGTGCAGTAGTGGTTCTATCATCAACTGAGGGAACAGTATTCAACAATGAATGGTACATTAATATCTGGTCAAAATGCAGTTATTAGAGAAATTAGATCCTTCCTGAAGAAGTTGCTAGAGCATAACAAGATCACAATTTACAGGAGCGGCTTGATGGGAAGGGTGTCATGAATTCAGACATTTAGCCAATAGCACTGCCAACGCTGTACCCTGTCAGAAAATAGGGCGTCTGACCCATTGCAGTTCTTACTGCTTTTGGACTCCCTGTTCCAAGGTACTTATAATTCATATCTGTGGTTTAAAATGAAGCCTGTCACTGATCTTACTTTGAAGACAATTAGGTCATAAGACTATTGCAGAGTCCTAATGGATTTTTAAAGATACTTTAACCACTCTCCACAGGGTCAATATTTGAACTGAGCTAGGATACCTTTGGAAAAAAAATTAAATAATAATAGTAGAGGGCCGGCAACAAGAGGCTTTAGAATTACATGGAAGGTTTACCCACATCCCTACAGAGCTGCATACTTAGACTTCTGAACTGTCTTGTCCTGCAAGACAGCAATGGTTGTAATGGTTCATAAAAAAAAAGTCACTAAGGATTGATCACTCAGACATCAAAAATGGGAAGAAGCGATTGCACTTGGTAACTTGCTGGGGTTTCAGTGCTGTAAGAAAGGGTTGTAACAGGGAATCATGAACTTACTTACTTTCCTACTCAACTGGTCATTGTCTTCATACGCATTTTCAGATAGAGTGGATTACTTTATCATTCACTCCAAAGGGAGATATTGACTATGGGGGAAATTTAACAGATAGTGGGGAAACAAAGGTATTTAGGGGATGTATAAGTAGGGGATCTGATGTGTTTTGAAGGCACCCCTTGAAGGCACCCTGTTTTGAACCCACCCCTTCTTCAGTAGAGAGTGGGTTGAACATCCTCAGTGCAAAGTGAAACATTTCCCCTCAAACATTCATCTTGCCTGGGTTGAGGATCAAGGTGCTCTTTGCCGAAGAAACCTCTTTGGGCTGCTGTCTTCTGAAGTGGCCCAAATCTTAATAGTGAATAATCTGTATGAATTGGTAAAAGGCTTTTCTGATAAGAAATTGAATGAATCAAAATCAGACTGAGAAAAAGCGCCAGTTGAAGGAGGGGTAAAGCTCTCTCTCCCCCTACCCTCTCCTGAGGGGAAAAAGAATGCCAAACTGCAGGGAAGTCAGCAGGGAACATGCAATTAACTGGTTGGCATTTATATAGGATCCTGGGATGAATGCTCTCTGCCAGTACTATGCAGGCTATTTCTGTTCGAATGGCTTCATGTTCACAGGGGCTGAGAGTTCCTTTTCTTTTTCTTTTTTCTTTTTTTTTTTCATTTTCGTGCAGTCAAATAACGATGACAGAAATGCCAAGAAATGAGATCAAATGTATTGTGGGTCACTACTGCTCTTTTGCCAAAGTGCTTCTGGCATTTGGCACCTAGACCTGCTCATCAACATGTATCAGAAGTTAAAGAAAATAATAGCCTGGGCACTGTAGGAAATGATAAGAAACAAGTAGCAGGAAGGCAGATAGTACTGTCTGAACCCAATGTTATTTCCAAAGGTTAGGAGAAAATGAATATTTCTCCTTTTTTTAAATGTCAGTTTAATCTGAAAGACACTGAACCTCAAATAACATTTCAAACTAATGTGGAACTTCTGAAAACAAGGTAATTGCTGATCTAGCAGCCAGGGATTTCATCTTAAACTGGCTGTTACTTTCAATACCCTTGTTGCATTACAATGTAAATACATATATTGGGAAGAGAAAAAGAAGTGTAGGAAAGAAAAGGAGAAACAAGATTCAAGGACAGCTGCTGAGTCCTTTGGAAATAGCGAGCTATTGAAACCAATGTGCTGAGATTTAAAGAAGATGTACTGCTATCTGTCTGGATATTTTGTGCTCTTTCTCACAAAACAAAGGCAGCTACAATAAAGACACTGATTTTTCGATAGGAAATCAGTCACTTTCAAGGTGAAGGGCCTTGCCCGAGGCTACACATGAAATCCACAATACACCTGAGGAATCCAAATTCAGAGTTTTAGCGTCAGAGATTTCTTCTAAATATTTTTACATCATAATCAAGAATCATGTAACTTCTTAAATTTCTTTAAATGTACTCTGCACCTGGCTTAAGACATGATAACATGCTTGGACAAGGTATAGTAATGGATCAATTGATGCCTTTTTCAAGTAAGAGTAATAACAGCACTCTGAGAGCAGAGTTGAGAGTGTTCACGTCACTGCATGCTCTAGATACCTATTTAGAATTTAAAGGCTCTAGTTTAAAAGCTTTCTTTGCAGAATCACCATCTGATTAAGGCAAATTTGGGTGGTTTTTTTTTTTTAAGATCCAAATTAGCATTATAGCCAGGCTAATACTTAATAATTATGGCTGGCTGTAACATAATTGTTGGAAAGGCTTTGAGGTCTCAGCACAAATTTAATATCAAATCAGTAGTTTAAAAAAATGAATTAGCAGCTGAGAAAGGTGAATATCATGCCACTGATATTGTAGATTCATGCTGATTTTGAATATGGTCTACAAATGGCTTGCAGAATCCAGGTTTCAGAGCTGTCTACTTGTGGTGATCTTTTCGTTTTCCACAAAGTAAAATGGCTTATATACGTAAATTAACTGTTTCACCATATTGGTCCTGCTGCTATTTATGCCAGTAACATGATGAAAGGAGCTATTTCTATTCAGGAGTATGGGGGAAGACATGGAAGAAAGATTCAAAAGAGAAAGGAGATGCATAATGCATTGGTGTAACTTTGATGTATAAATGTGTTGCAAACTGATGTGAAAATTTTTTCTCTTTCTGTATTAATTTAAGTGTTCTGGAAGTGATGATTGTCAGCTTTTATAGGTTGGGAGAGGGAGTGCTCCTGTCATCAAATCAATGTTGTAAGAAGAGTAGCAATGCAAAGTTTTGTGCAAACCATTATCATTCAACATGGTCCAAGTCCTGAACATCTCAGGAGGCAAGAATCATCTATTGTCATATTTCAAAAGAATGATCTGCATAATAAAGTGGCAAGTTATGATGGTATTTTGTGATATATGCAGTCCCTCAACTGAAATATGCTAGGACTCCAGATCCAAAACTTCATATGAATTTTTAAATAGCCCTCACTCCTCCAGGTACCCTCTGCTGGATTTAGAATAAAAATTTAAAATGTAAATGTGCCTTCTCTAGCATCTTCTTTAGGGCTTTGAAGGTGAATTTTCTTCTGTGTTCACATGCTTATAAGTATTGCTTTAGAGCTGCATATCCCCTGAAAAAAAATCCTTATAATCCCTCTTGATCAAAGATAGAGGTGATACACTAAAACTCTTTGAGAAGTAGAATGAGTAGAAGATTATCCAAACACTCACCCTTCCCTCTGTTCACCCTCCTGTATGCTAAATAGTATGAGAAAGTGAAATACTTGCCTTTCTGATAGTTGGTAAGAGTAAAGGCACTGCTGTATGATGTGAAAACATTTTTTTGCTGGCCAAAGACATCTGCTTATAAAGAGTGCCTGTAACTTTTCAAAGCAACTGGTGATCCTCCAAGATTTATTCTGAGGACCCTGCAAGAACAAATTCATAATTGTCAAATCTGAAGACCAGGAGTCTGATCAAAGTTCCATAATATCAGTTTGAATCTTCCTATTGTCTTCCACTGAAGTCTGGAAGTTGTCCTAAGCTTATGTCTTCTAGGCATAGCAGCCTACCTATAAAGTTTATGGGAGCTTGCCTAGATTCATTCCTAGTTAACCTGGGCATTTCTTTCGATTAAATCAGGAGGCATCAATTCTTTTATACTTGGAACAATCTTTACTCCTAGTTGCGTGTTATGGAAATTTGATGCATTGGTTTTGGCCATGGGTAGCCAATTGTGAAGAAGACAGGCCTTCAGTGAACCACAAAATATAGATTGCACAAGCGATATAGGGAAACCCTTTAAAGTGAAAAAACCCCAGATTTTCTTATGTCTTCTAAATGTGACCTGAGTTTTTTGATCAAGAATTTATCATTATAAAATAAAGCTTGAGAGAAAAGTAAATTAAATCTATAAATAAGTCACAAATCATGTCTTCATATAAGCTATGCAGAAATATACACTTAGACAGAATTAACTCTCAGCAACTGGATCTCTTCATAGGAGTTTTAACAAAAAAGGTTCCTACACTGTAGGTGGATAATGTAACAACTTGTGTATGTGTTCACTACAGAAGTCAGGGAAACCTTCCTGAAGGGGTACGTAATACCTGCTCTGGACTGCGAAGTCTGAGCTGATGTTTGATAGTACACATCTAACACGACTAGTTCATACTTTGATCAGACTTTTAACCATGTTTGTGTTTCATCTCTTATGAGAAGCATGCTTGCTAAGAATTATTTACATTATACAGCAGGATACAATGCATAATAAGAATTGGATGTACTTGACACGCATTGATTTGTGAATGTGCTGTCTATGCAGAATATAACTACAAAGTCTGCACCATTATATTTATACAAAAAGAAAAAAAAAAGCCATCTTCTATTTATTACTTAGGCTGAACACTGAGAGCTTCCCAGGTTAGACCCACTCAGCTGTAAATTATGAAAGGTACAATGGGAATGAGTTAAAGTATTATGCCAGCTCTGCAAAAACTTTATTGGAAGTGAGTTATCAAGATGTCTTCCATACATAGTTTATTAGATATGTATCAATGACAAATGTGCACTGCTGATACTTACAAATGAATCCAGCCTGCAAATTCTGTCTTATCTCTATTGAGATTAGCATATCTCATCAATACTTTATCCATGTATATGTACATGCTCATTTATAACTGCCAGAAAAAGAATTCGATTATGCCGCCTCCTTCTACAGAGAAAATATTTCTAGAATTAGTCAGGTTTGTATCAAGCATTGGTCAAGTGTTTCTTGCTCCTCTCCATGTACAGCAAACTCAGTGGCTGAAAAGACAACTAGCAATGTTGCCAATATCATTCTTCCTGTGTTAGAATGGTGAAGGGAGGAACCCTCTTCTGGTTTTGAACACACCACCTTCATGTCACAAGTGCTATTTTAGAAATCAAGCTTCCTCTCAAAATACCTGTTTTCTGGTTAAATAATCTATAGCTCTCTTCAAAGATCAGGCCAAGAAGCTGGGATTTCAAAGTGTTTATGTTTCAGATATTTTAGCGAACTAGGTTTTCAAAGGCTACTTCAATCACAGTGGGGGAGTTCTGATAAGCCAAGAAAAAGCTTTACCCACATATGTATTTTATGAACATATTTCCAGTAGATGCTCAGAAGTTGCTCTTGTTCATTGTCCTATTCAAAATGTAAACTGAATGGTAGCAAAAGTGAGCAAGTTCTTATCTCCAAATCCTACAGGTGATAGACAAACAAATCAGGAATAAATGCTTAACCCAGAGGCAAAGGTGTAGTCCTCCAGGAAAGTTAAGGAGAAGAATTTATGAAATCAATAAATAACTACTTTTCGACTTTGAAGATTTACTTGCCAGTAAGAAGTCTTTGGAGTATTCTTCTGTTTTTCACCCATGCCCCTAAACTTAAACCTTCAGCTGAGATGACTGAATATAAAGCTTTTCAGAAAACCTGTTTCTGTGGTTTTCCTCCGGAATACTTTTGAAAATATTCCTTGTTTACTGGTGACTTATAATTCTCACCTTACTTTACCTCCAAGCTAGGGTTAGGTATGATTCTCCCTACTGGGATATTTATAACTATCTTATCACTGTGTCTGACATCTCAGTTTTTATTATGTTTTCTAAAAATTGTTAATAAGTGCAGTAAAGTTACTTCAGATGGAAAATTGTTCCTAGAACGCTACAAATTTCAGTGTAGCTCTTGGATGTGTTACTAGTTCCTTCTTCCATTGTCTACCCAAAATATTCCAAATCCTCATCACATCCAAAGAAATAATGTCTTTCATTCTGTAATTATTTTGAAGAATAGATGATAAAAAAATAAAATAAAAAGAGTATAATATTTGTAGGAATTGTTAGCTTTCAACTTCCAAATTATTTTACTCAGATCAGAAGCAGGACACTTTTGAACCACCCATGAACAGGTTTCATTTCTGTTTAGATCTATAAAGAGGAAATGCATAAGTAAGAAAATACCTGGAGGTGGTTAATGTTATTTTGACAAACTCCCAAAATGCATAAATAGTTCATATGAACCAGAGTTCTTGTGGCAGGTATCGCCCATAGACTGCTTTCACCTACACCTAAAGCCACTAATCTTGATTCTCATAACTTTTTTTCAGAAGGATGCATAACTATGAAGTAGTGGCTAATTACAGTGGTGTCTAACAAAACTTCTACCAGTACTGCAAAAGTTCATCATCTCTCTTGTCATAGATTATAGAAACTTAGTTGAGCTGTCTGGGGAGAGAAAATAAGTGAAACATGAATGTAGGCAGTTTAGAGAAACACTTAGATCCACTGTAAATAATGGCATGAGAATAAGCACGTCTTATATGGTTATGTAGGAATAATACATAAAAAGAAATATAGTAAGAGACTCATTGACAAGTCCCTAGGTGTCAATGCCTTCCTACGTGTAGATGGAAAGTTTGGTCAGAGGACTTCCTAAGGAACAGCACTGAGGTCATTAATAGAAGAAAAGTATTTTTTTTAATTTATTTAGTATTGTTATTGTTGGAAGAGCTTTATGGACATTCTAGACTAATGTGCCTGGTTTGTCTCCTAAACGCAATATAGTCCCAGACCTCTGCAATACTTGAGTGATAGATTTTGTAGGTAGATTTTCTTCCTGCACTCTGCATAAAGCTGAAGAGTCGTGGCTGGATGTGAGAAAATACTGCATCTGAATGTTAAATAAATGGAAAAAAAAAAAAACCTAACAAAAAAACAGAATCCAAATTTCAACCTACTGTCACATGCTGGGAAAGTAGGCACACTTACTTTTTTACTTATTCTACATGTTGTTTCATTCACATTGAAAGAGAATCTGTACTCCAAGCAGTTTACAAAGGTCAGAGACTGGCAGATGAAACAGTGGAACAGAGACAACAAATTCTTGAACTCTATGACAAAGAGGGCACTCGAAAAGACAAACTCATATTTACATACCTAGGTGAAATGTAGACGTTGATATTTGAAGCTCTAGAGACCAACTTTAGGAACTGAAATTCAACATGGTAGTGCACTTTCTCTAGAAAACCCACACTTCTTGCATCACAGCTAGAAACCCATACAGAAATCCTGGAAGTGGCAACCTGCCTATGTATGAAATAAGCTCTCACTTTGTATCTTAACACTTGCATGTCTTCATCTATTTATAACACCATCAGAAGGTTTTCCTGGTATCACATTAGCTTTCTTCATTATCACAGAAGCATACACTCTATGTTTAGATCAGAAGACCAAATAAGCTACTTAGAATTTTAAAAAGAAAAGCATTTCTAGTAAAACTGCTGCCTAAAGTTGCCCTCTGCTACAATTTAAAGAGGAATACATAAGCATATTTTTGTTATTGTAGTAAGTATTACAATAGGCAGCTAGTTTAAGGTTAGTAATACACCCTGCATCCAAGTAGCATGAAGAATAAGATGTGAATAATAATGTAAATAAATAAAGCCAGGAGGCCATCTGACTCTGTCAGTCTAGGAAATTATATGATTTCCAAAATGAAATATCTGATTTCAGGATAAGAAGGTTATTATCATCAAGCTTAAGGATTCTCAAAGATATTCATGGCTTTCCTGTCTCCTATGTAAAACCATAACCAGTTCATAAGTTAGATCACACAATGCTAATTAGGAAAATGGAAAATTTCCAGGTCTGCCATAATTGTGTTAGTTATGACCATCAACCCTACGTATTTCATAGAACTATGTAATACCCTGAGGACAACCCTTTTTGGCAAGTTGCATGGTGCTTTTTCATCATGGTGGCTAGCCACTACTCTTTCCCTTTAGAAAAGAAAGCTATGTCATTTGATCCATTTGCAGCTGTAAGTCTGGTTTCTTGAGAGGATTGTGATTTTATCCTGTTCATCAAACACTGTCAGCACCTTAATTTCCCTAGAGTTTGACACAAGTAGCAGCAGGCAGGCAATGAAAGTTTTGATTCATTAAACTCATTAGCATTTTTTGGATGTTCCGTTGAGCCTGAGCAATTACTAATAAAAGCAGACTTACTCTCCTTGACCAAAATTCTCTTGAAATACTGATGAAGCGAAAAAAATGAATCGCATGGATTCTGTAATGGCATTGCATACAAATAGTCTATTCTGCTCACTTATTAAAATACTTCCCATAGTTATTGTTGTGGAAACAGTCTTGTGTGAGACATTTTTGGAGATTGTCTTAAAAATCATATACCTAGGTTTAAATATCTCTATATTTGAATAAAAAAAAAAAAAAGAAAATCACAAGAGTACTAAAATCAAATAACCAGTAAGTAGATATTCCGTTTGAATATAAATTCCAGAAAGTTTTTCTTCTGTGAGGTTTAAACCAATTCATAAAATGAAAATGGAAGATACTTTCTTGAAACAACTTTTTCATGAGCAAGAGACAAACATTTCTGGAATTTGATAGGGAAAACCCCACAAGATCTACCATGTCTTGAAATTTGTGTAAATAACTACTACATGTGAATTTGCTTCTTTGGGAAGGGGCTAGCATATCTCACAATCCTTTAAAGATTTATTAAAGTATATGGCACTGTACTGGCAGCTCTTAATCAAGCAGAGACTTCTATCTTTAGGAGGATTACTTTCTTACACAAAGTGTGCAGGACCAAGGCTTTTTAGTTCTGGTAGACTTCAGGGCACAATAAGGTATACTACCTCAGACTAATGTCTAGCCTTACACTTGAACAAGTTCAGAGTTCAGTGATGGAAATCCTGCCCATCTTCCCTTGAGAGCATCAAACATTGTCCTGATTATTCTTCTGCCCAAAGTATTTCCTAATGTTAAACTGACATTTTCCCTGCAACATCCTAAATCCATTAGTCTTGTTCTGCCCTTGACGACTTGAGAGAATAATTGGTCCCCGTTCTCTCTGCAATATCCCTTTATGTATGTGCAGACAGTTATGTCTCCTCTAAGTGCTAGATGGTCAATCTTCTTTATCACCATTGCAATTTCCATTTTCCGAGTATTTTATCATTTTTCTGTCATTCCCCTCTGGACTGCCCTCCATTTGTCTGCAAGGTCCCTAGAAATCCAGCATGTAGAAAAGAGCAGCCCTAACACATGGTTCAAGTGATGGCTACAGGAACATGCAGTCTTTCCCTTGCAAGATGGATACGCCTCTCAAGTGGGTGTATTATCCACATTCTTTTTACAAGCCATAAAGATAGTCCTGTGCAAAACAGAAGCAACAACTCTCCCCCAAACAAAAGAAACCTGTTGAGTAAGTTTACTGACTTTTTGTCTTGTCAAATGGAGATGCTGTGACCAGTATCTCCATTGTGATACTGAAATGATACATCATGAAATGGAGATACTCTGAACAGATTATGTCCAGGCAAGCCAGCTCAGGTACACAAGCCCTCTTGTTGCAAAGTGTCCAAAATAAAGCTTTACAGTAAGCAAGAAAAGAACAGGAGCAACTTTCCCCCACTGAAAACAGAAACACTGAAAACAAATATGCGCTGAAAACAAAGTAGCAATTCTCTTCTGTTTGTGAGTGGTTAACACTGAATTTTGGTGCCACTCTTTTCCAGATCTGAGGTTCAAAGTCTTTGGCTGAAATTGTCACAGTGGAGAAGAGCAAGTAAATGCATTAACTCACATAAATGAGTTAAATTGTTCAAATCATATTTCATAATCATACCATAATGCAAAACAACAGGATTTCAATTTTAAAATATTATTATTATAGCAGATTTTGCACAATTGTCTCTAAAATAACTCTAATCCTAAGAAGATATTAACATCTAATTCCTCCCCAGTGTGAAACACAAGTATTTATTTGCCATAAAATTAAAAAAATAAAACCTTTTTATGAATTGACAGTGGTTTACCTACTGAACAAAATATGCAGAATGATGCATATTTACAAGGTATTCTTTAATTTCAGTGAACCATGCACTAACAGCAATTAGAAGGATTAGTAACAACCACCTCTTTGTGGTAAAGTTATGCCAGCATGAATTACACTGGTTTATTCCTTGCATTCTTATACCAGATCTCAGAACACAACCTCCATATTTTCCAAGCCATATTTTAGTTCAAATGTCATGGGATCTAAACTACGCCAATATTATCTTTGGTTATGATGTTAGAAAAGCAACCATTTGGAGCAAATCTTTTTGAAGAATCACTGTATCAGTGAAAGCATCTGTAGCATCCAAAGCACTTAGTGAACAACCAGCCAAGACACAGAAATGTATTTAAAAACATTCTGCTATTTTCCTCTGTGCTGTGCTTCCCCCCAACTCCCCAACACCCTGATTTGCATTTTGATTTCTTTGTGCTTTCTGTTGTAAGCAGTGATTGCCCACCCCAAGGGTTGCTTTCAGCAGTTTTTCAGATGTAAAGTTGCAGCAAAAAGAATTTTTAGAGGTATAAATCAAGGTCTGTAGGGTCTTTCAGCATTCCCTGAGCACGTTCACCAAACTTCTCAAACCTTATTTCAGTGTGCATTCAAGGAGAATATCATTCCCTAAAATTCATGTATTTGTTCACTGATGACATATCTTTACATTTCCCTTTCTACTACCACCCCCAGAGGGGCCAACTGCTTCTTGGTATTTTCCAAGTACAAAATGTGAAAGGCTGAGTAAGTGAAACTTGCTGTACTTCAGGTTGCTGAAAATAGCCCTGACAAGCTCTTTGAATGTCCACCACTGCTGCTGTCAGATTTTCAATCCCTAGCTTAGTCCAAATAGACGTGAACTGCTTGCAAGGAGGAAAAGCTGCTATCTGGTTATGGAACTCAGGGAAGATAAACTGAAAGTCCACCTCCATCCCCAAAGTCTTATAGCAATGACATTATCTCATATCTCAGGCAGGAGGGCTGAGCATTCTGTTCATGGGGTTTACAGATTCCCAGAGGCTCTGAAAACCAGTGTTTTGCCATGTGTGAGGAAGGACTGCTAATCTCAGCCTCCTGTTCAGCTACAATGATCATTGCTACTGTGGTACATAGACAACAGAATAACATAATGGTGGGACTGAAGCATAGAAGATGAATAGCACTTGCCAAAACACACAGCTTCTCTTGTCCCTGTTGGACAGTGAATTCAACAATCACACAAGGAGTGATCTGCAAAGCTATAAATCAATGGAAGCTATATTTTGTTAAAAGAAAGAGATTTGCCTTCCAGCCACAAGGAAATAATGGAGGTTGTCCATACAATTTCCTTTATATTTTATAAAAGACATTTGATGATATAAATAATACATTTGCAGTATTCTGAAACTAGCCAGTATTCATAGTTATTGCAATAGGCTGTGGCAGGACATTAAACATGGTTTATCAAACTACAGGCTTGCAGTGGGATATAGTATTAACAAACTTGGTCCCTAGGTGGTTTTGCTCATCATATCTCTATTAACATCAGTGGAACTGCTACCATTTTTACCAGCTGAGACTCAGACCAATGCAAATATTTCCAATGTGTTTTTCAGAGTAAATGGTCAACAAAATTGACACTAATATTGAAGTATTGGGAAAAATGCCAGCTGTGATAACTGACTTTTACCCTCATAGCACTAGTGAAAAAAGAAATTCAGCCATTTAATGTTGTAAATTGATGAGCTTCTCATTCATGTTAGATGAGACTAACAAAGAAGATTTTCAGAAGAAGCTATGGAGTAACTGCACATTACAATTGCCTTATCTTCAACTTTTTCTTCTTCATAAGATCTACAGAGATTCCACACCTCAGTATCAACCTTGCACCTACATGGCAACCAGAGCTGAGAAAGTATTCAGCCTCATGCCGCAAATTAGGGTGATTGGAGTTTGAGTGTTACAAGTTCATTTCCTTGCTAAAAAAAACCCACAAAAATAATCAAGGTAATTTTTATTTTAAACACAATTATAACCCTCAATTATGCAGGATTTTTTTTTTTTTACTAGAGTCCCATAAAATAAAGGCAGTATCTAATGATTTTTTCAGACAATTTCAGAGCCAAAATTTATTCCAAAGGCGTTAATGTAATATAATTAAAGAAACTAGATTTTACGCTCTGTACTTTACTTACCAACTTGATCTTTTCACAGTTTTATGGGTCCCTGCTTTCATAACTTTCCATATCTGTAAGCAAAATGTGGTGGAAAATACAAAGTCTCTAAGTTATACTTACGAGTAAAACCAACTTGGTTTTCTGAATAGATTTAGTAACTGATAAACACTTGTGCAAGGTCCTCTGAAGCCTACGTCTATGATGCGTTTGCCATATATTTCCAGAGATGGCAATGTGGCCTCCGAGGCTCAGGTTTTACATGCTTCATTCCAGTTAAATGGGTTTTGTTCCAGATTTAAGTATGCAAACAAAAAAACCCCAAGGCCAATATATCCTGTATTTTATATAGTCAACTCAGCATGTCAGACTTTCAACATAAGTTCCTGCATGTTTGACCTTCATATTAATGTTATTTGCATTAAACCAACAGGACAATTGAAGTTATTTCTGTGTGTATTGACTGTTTGAATTAAGGTAAAGTACTTCAAAAAAATATAGGCCATATTTTATTTTGACAAGTTGCTTTGGCAGAAGAAAACAAGAACTGTTAAAGTAATAGCAGAACTTATGAACCTTGCCAAACATTGCTCCTTGAGTGAGAGTTTATTTCTTTGGGAACATGTGTATATTTTCTTTATTGTAAGTGTGGCAATAAATCATTTTACACTGAATTCATTTAGACACTTGTGAAATAGCTCATTAACAAGACACTTTGTCAGAGGCAAAGAAATGAATTTTTTTAGCACATTAGATTGGTAATAATATGTCATATTTGTAATAACCCCTTTCCTGCCAGAATCTTCAACTGTGTTGCAAATATCTATTAAGCTTAACACCACATGTGGGAGGCAGATGCAGTATTTTGTATTCCTTCAGGGTAGTCCACTACAGAGAATTCCTATCCCCAGTAAGTGCTTGCTCGGGATGCTTAGACTATTATTGCTAAGCAAGATATAAGTGCAGTTTATCCTGCTGTCTATACAAAGTCACTTATCTCAGTTACATTAGGATGCGGATTTGCGTTTGTGAGTCTTCCCTCTTATTCCTCCAAATAATTTGGTCATAAGCAATGCAGCACTGCCAAGTGGCATATGCATGATAGAGACTGCAGTTACTTTGTCTTTATGTTTCCCTCCCATGTGAAATTTTAGCTGTGAAAAACTAATGAAAATGGAGAAAATGATTACATGGACATCTGCCAAACCTAAACACACAAGATAAACCCCAGAAACTCTTGAGTTTAAACACAGAGGCAATTAGTATGACTATGTACTTACAAAATGGGTATTACCCGGTCTCTCTATTTCTGCGTATCCCCTCATGCCCCTAAACTAAGTAATAAAGGAAATAGAATGAAGATTCCCAAAGTTCTGCCAGATACAACCGGATACTAGCAAGAGTAAAAGGGCTCTTCAAAGAATTTTGCCTCACATGCTAGAAATATACTTGCTAGGGCTTGAGAACCCCTCCTTAGGGAGCAGTATTGCTGGCAAAGATCCCTTATGGTCCTCTTGTGAAAAAGAGGCTGCAAGAAGAGAAAAAAATAAGTACCAGTAGAAAGAATCAGTGATGAATATTTCAACTCCTTAAATATAGAGATCTTTTCCTAAGCCATGAATACAAATTCTTAAACAATCACAGCTGTAACCTCACTACAAGTATCAACCATCTCTTGATAGGAAGTTGGGAGAAACCTGAATCATCACCTTTCCTACAGCAGACTACCTCTAAGGAAAATAGGCAGCATCAATAGTCACTAAAGATGAGATTATGGATTACCCTGCTGCTAAATGAAACACTTTTCAAGTACTAACGATTATATAGGTAAATTCTAGTCTAAACCATAATATTTTCAAAATAAGTTGCCATTTATGAAAACACTTGATACCCTAAAAACAAAAAATTAAGCTTTTCAGAGATCCTCATCTCTTAACATCTTACAGCTGGACTAAATAGCTACCAGTTCTTTTTCTTTCCACCATCCCTTAGCTGTCTCCCTTCAGCATTTTTTTGTAAAGTCTCACTTATCTGAAGTACTGAAAATTAAAGGATGCTACAAAACTTGCTGCAGGCTTAATGCCAAAACAACGCATACCCTTCACTTAAACATGTCTTTCTGAATAAAAATAGAGAAGTGCTTCAGAAATGAGGCTTATATAGGTTCCTTACCTTGTGTACCACTGCATTCTGGAAGCTGGGAGGCTATAAGTTTCAGGTGTTTCTAGCTAAGGTCTTTTGTGTTTGACTACAGACAAAGGAGGAAAGGAAGGAGCAAGAAGGCAAACATCGTATGTGCAAGGTAGCTGTTCATAAATCTACCATGAAAGAGAGGGATATCTCTCTTAGAGAACTGGGGTTCTAAACTAATTGAGATGGGTAAAGAAGTACATTTGATAAATAACAAATATTCATGTAAAAGGAAAACTGTGGTTTCGTGCAATGTCAGGGGACTCTTTAATCACTTATTTTTGTTTGCAAGCCAGTTTTCAATTTACCACAGAGATTTAGAAACAGTCTTACCAATACTCTTCAGTACTGCTAATCTTTGAAAATAGATGGATTACCTTAAGTATCAGGGCCATAAAAGAAATGCGCAGAGATGTCACTTACACAGCCTCAGTCGTAGCTCACAGAAGCTAGAATGCTTTCCTTCTCAAAAGAGACTTTCTTATAACGAATGTTGAGGAAGCAATCTTAAGAAGTATACTTCTATGTGTCTTCCTTTGAGTCCCAGTTAGAGGTGGAGCTTAGTTCTTCACTTTCTCAACTATGCACTTTTTACCTTAACTTTCCTGTTTATACAATGTAGGAAACAGTATGTTTATCTCTGAGGACCAGCTCATGGGTGCCTGATGACTGCTGCACCTAAAGCATATGTTCTGTGTTACTGCATTTTAAGCAAGAAGAAAGCTGATTTACAGCAGTATGTTGACTGGACTGTTTTCTTTCTTTAGAATAGCTAGTTGGGCACAGACATTGTACATGCAGATAAACTTCATAAAATGTGTATATGTTTGCTACAACTCGGCTTGAACTGGGATCCTTTCTTTCCTGTGTGGAAATGATTGCTTAATGTTATCGTAATAAGAAACTGTGTGTCAGCTGAGATGTATCCTTTGAATGGTTGGTTTGATCAGGCTCTGTGTAAGTTCACCTTTAATAATCTCTTCAGTAAGCAAACGTGTAAAAATTTGGGAAGAATTGAAAGGAAAAAGGCAAATATTTCAATTCAGGGCTCAGAGAAACATTCACTGTGCTCCTAGCATAGCAAGTAGTGCTGCAGAAGACTGAAAAGGCTTCAGGAAAACAGCTTTAATACACAGTCCCTCATATTTTCTCCAGGATAATTTCACTTGTTACACCCATTGCACTTGAAGCATGTTATCCTGTTCCACAACCCATAATCAATACCTTTTACAATGCAAGAATCAACAAACTGTAAATGCTCCTTTATGCTGTCATGCAAGCTACTGTGACTTCTGCCTTTACTTAAGAAGCTACCCTGTATCACCCTTGCTAACTACCTGCTTAGCCTTGTGACAGAAAGAGAGCATGAAGGAAGCAGTAGGATGATGGAGTGCGAGATGAGAAAGGAAGCCTCCTGTGATGGCAAGAGCCCTGCCAATTTATAAGTGGCGGTGGTCATTTTTAGCTTTGAAGCAATATATTTCTGCAGTAGTTTATTACTGCCTGTATCTATACCTTTCTATTGTCACAGTTCTAGGTGGTTACCCTCTGTATAGGTGAACTGTGGTTTTCTGCAGGAAAGAGCCACCTGCTAGTTCCTTGGGAAGGAACAATCTAATCTTGTTGCCAGAAACTACATGCTGCTTAGAAAATGTGCATGCAAACATGCTTTCTATGGCTTAAGAAAGGCCTTTCTGCGATGCTCATATATTTTCTGCTGTATTTCCTACTTTCTGTCTCTTTGACCTTTGGATTGCAAACCCTCGGGGTCAAGAATATACCATGGTTTGAGTTTGCTCCAGCTAGTGCAAGGGAGTCTAGTCTTTCATTGAGAGTCAGATGTGCTGCAGAAACATAGGTATATAAATACCTGGCCTGTTTCCCTTTTAGATATGTGACTGAATTCAGAGCTAGTACCTGATGACTTTGACAGAACAATAATTACGTGTGAATAGATTCATTTTCAGAAAGGAGCAAAGGTGAATGAGCTTTAGTGTAAATGGAGGGGTTAAGTTACTCTTCCTGGAAGCACAATGAAAGGGAAAGATTGATGTGTTCCAAACTCCCTTTCTCAGTAAGCAACAAAGCAGGACCCCCAGAGCTTTCTCAAATCAGCTTTTTCTTTGCTCTCTTTGTGAAGGATCTTGCTCCTCCTTTCTGATCCACTCTCTTCTGCTGAAATAAGGACATACAATTTGAATGTTGTTTTCAATATCTGTTTTTAGAATAAATCCATTATTATATAAGCTCTAAACTTAAGAGTTGTTTCTTTAAGTTTAACATGCTATATATTCCACTTTCTTTGAAAATCTAGCTGCAGGTATTGAGATATGATGTGCAGTCTATTGTGGGTGGTAAATGAAAGTTTAGTCTTTCTATGATGCAGAAAAGAATCAGTTCATCTTTGGAATTTTTTTTATGGTGTTGGGGGCAAAAACAAAACCCCACAAAAAATTCTGACTTTATTCTGATAATAAAAAACAAGGTTATTGAGGAGACTGACTGAAGCGATGTGTTTTAGCACTCCATCTGCCCTAATCTGAAGCAAAATTGTGATTTCCCTGAAAAGCTCTTGGATTCAGGCATATGTCCCCAAGATCCATTTTCTGAACAGCAGTGCCAGAATGCGAAGATTGTTGGGGTCACTCATTAGAAGAACAAGGCTCTGGTATATATTGTAGATCTCCATATCTACTGATATGTGACCTGTCTAACTTGACAAAGTTAGAAGCTCTTTCCCAGAAACATAAGTGAAACATTAACAGAAATGTTAATGTGAGGGATCGGAATAGCAGGGTCATTCCTGGAGAGATGCACAGGGGGTACAGCTCTCAGACTAGCCATCAGGAGTAATTTCTGCAGCATCAAATGATTGCTGTGAAATATTTTCCTGTAGGATCCCCAGGGTGTAGCTGTAATAGCACACAGTTTAGCATAACAAGAAGTGTTGTAGAGCAAAGCAGTACAGTTCAAGGGCCTGTCATCCCTAGTGATCATTTGTGTCACCTAGGGCTAGGCTGCTAATCTTATTTCACTGTCTGATTTTTACAAGCTGGGGTTTGGAATATTGCATACACAATCTTTGCCTGACTGGCATGTTTGCTGGTGTGTCGCTTCCACATAGGATTCTCTGTGGCAGGTCCAGCTAGGGGAGCTGCAAAGTA
>JANHGB010037625.1:39178-57944 GCA_026283785.1 Coracopsis vasa
CTTCCCTTTCTGGTCCTTCCCTCCCTCCCTCCCTGTGATATCTCCTATGCTTCATTGAGCCAACGTGGAAAACTGGGTCAGTGGTATGGGATCAAAAGGCAGATTTTGCTCACGTATGGGTAGATCAGAGGAGTTCTTGCTTAATAGGCTTGACAACATACACAAGTGCTATGAAGCTCAGAGAGAAAATGCTTGTTTTGGTCTGCCTGAGCCTCACCCCTTGTATGCATAATTCCCTGATGTGGCTGTTGGATGCTGTTGTAAGGCCAGACCTTGTTGCTCTGACTCGAAAGCCACAGCACAAATGAAGCCTGCAAAACTCTGATGGGCTGTGTTTACTCCAGCCGTTTCCTCATAACTGTCAGTAGGGAAACATACAGCAGTTTGGTTTTGTTATTGTTTAGGAAGGAGTGTCAGCCTGTGTCTAACATTACCTGCTGTGGTGCTGTTCATTTTAGTTACACAATTGGTTTGAAACTTGTTTAAATGAAGCTATCCCACAAAATTTTCCTTTCGTAGCTGCAAGCTTTCCTAGGAAATAATCATCTTTTATCTCCAGTGCTTGTCAATGCTGGTTCTTGCTTTTCTGATTGTGGAGGAGGGGATTGCAGTCACTTTTTAAAATAAATATGGTTTGAAATTACAAAGCAGGGTGGTTTTAATGACATTCCTTGCCAGGACTAAGCAGACTTCCAGATCAAAGTTATCCAGCTACCCATGTCTTTTTAATAGCTAACTATAACCACTTTAATTCTTCCCTGAGCATTGATTAGATGCAGTATAAACTGCTGTGACAGCCTCCTGCCTCGTAATCACTGGCAGAAAACACAGTTTTTAGGATTCACATAGGATTTGTCTCTAGGACTCTGCAAGATGAACCGAAAAGAATAACATTCTACTCTTTCCATATTTGGAAATATATTTGCATATACTCAATATGCAAATGATGACTTTGCAAGTCAACATAGCTGTTTTCAAGCAGAAATACAGACCAAACTTCAAAAGAACTTTATGTCCAGATCTCAGTAGCCCAAGTAACCCCCAATTAGGCCTGGAAATAGGTGACTGGATGTTGCATTTACAAATGCTGGGAGCTGGTGGCTGCTGGCCATTTCAAAATCTGCTCTGATATAATTTGAGAACTGTTTCTTCACTTCTACCTCCCAAGTGCTGTGGGATTCCTTTTCTGCTCTTCATGGTCTCTGTTTATTGCTTACCTCAGTGATGCTGAGACTTACACTAGTGCAGAAAACTCAGAAATAAAGTCGTAGCATGAATGTTACTTTTTTAGTGTAACAAAAAGTATTCCTGAGCACCTTGTTTTGAAAGATGAAACATTTTAAATACTCACATAAAAAGAAGGCTAAGCAGTACTGAGAAAATAATTGAAATCAGTTCCTTGCTGTATAATTCATCTCCAGGACTGGGATACAATTAAAAAAATTATATTTTAGTATTTGGAATAGTTTAGACTAAATTTTTCAGCTTTGAAAATCTGCTTTTATTATGTCAGTTTTTAAAATTCTGGGCTTCTGGATCTGAGATCTGGACAACTGATTCCTTAAGTGAGGTGCAGAGATGTAACAGTAGTTAATATACCCTCCCCAGGAATAATGAAATCCATGAGTGATGGGGATGCTCTAGTGAATATTTTCAAGGAGTGAAGGAAGAAAGATGTTCTTTTCTGTCCTGTTAACAAGACTACTCCCTGGCTTGCATTTGCAGAGTACATGTAAGGTCAGGCAGATTGCTATTCACTAAGCAGAATAAAATGTGCAGTTAAATAAATAAAATCTGTAAGTCAATTTTTATACTGACTGCATAAACAACATGAAGTTGATTTATGTAGTAAAGGATTCATGGTAGCCAAATCAGCATTTGTCATATGTGGTTTCCTTCTCAGTTGCTTGCATCAGTAGAAAAGCCATCCATCCTGACTCCCCTTTTAACAAGGGTTCTGCAATGTACTTTGAAAGCTCTTACATTGAAGACCTAAGGAGAGAGAGGAAAGGTAATTGCACTACATTGCCAATAAAATAATCAACTAAGCATTTCTGACATTTGAGTTCATGAGCTATTCATTGCCTTTGAGACTGGGAGGGGTGGTAAAAAATAGAGGCAGAGTACTATTTCCACAGTGGCTACTCATAGTTATGGCAATCTTTGATTATGTGCTCTGTGTTCAACCAGGTTAAGCCTGGGGGCTGGAGGGTCTGTGCTGTGCAACTAGAGTGCAATGGCTGTACCCTGCAAAAGCATGGTGTATTGTAAAACAGGCACAAGAAAGAGGACTTCAGAGCAGACTAAATTCTGGCCTCAGATTTAATGTTTTTTCTTCAGATAAAAGTTCCTGTTGTGTTCAGTAGTCAGCTTGTAATGTTTTAAATCCTGTGCTCTAAGTTAGTCAATTTTATTGAAGAGGAAAGAAATACAGACTTTTAAAAAGTATTCTGTTGTTGATCCCAAATCTTCTAGAGATCAATTTCTGAAAGCATAACTTTGCCTGCAATTATTGTGCTACATGGAAATTTCACATAATGGCATTTATATGGACTTTTCCTCCAAAGACAAAGAAATAAATTATGTAAGTAAATTACTTGGATCACTAAAACCTGCCAGTTAGGATGATTCACAAAGATTAATCCATTGCTTTAAACCACCGAGCAGCCAATTAAAATCTTCATTCACTTATAAGTTGCTGCAAAATTAAAATTCAACACTCCTAATTCTGTGGATAGTTTGATCAGAAAATAATCAAACAATTAAGAGTTTGTCATGACCAACATTGTGTTAAAACAAACAAAGAAGTTCTGTTTAGCTGCCTTTTTCTCCTGTATCCCTCACAAAGTAGGGGAAGAAAAAATTATGCGGGACTGTAAGCTTAAGCAGTAATTAGCTTAACAGATGCCTGAAGGAAATATACTAGGCCAATTATCAGAACCTTCCTTCCAGTGAAAAGAACATTCCTTTTAATATTGAAACAAAATGAACTGTGTCTATTTACTGGAAGCATGAACGTGCTCCATATTTTAGCTGACAGAGGAATATGTTTTCTAGTGGTGTAAATAAGTTCCACTCCTCTGGTTAAGTAAGAGTAAAGAAATCATTGTTATGTTGGAAGTGAATGGAGATCAGGACTGGATTAGAAGTGAACCAAAAATGTTGACTGAACTCCATGAAAAATACAGAGGTTTCAGATATTCTTGTTAGATGCAGAATGAAATGAATGATAGTTTCTTTAAAAATAAAGTAAAAAGTAAGCTCTGCCTCAGTATGAAGGTTTGATAGTTAGGTCACTTTTCAGAGGTGACAGATTTTAGTCAAGTCATGAATAATTTCTGGAAAAGTGACTAAGGTTGCATTTACTTTAGATAAAGTTTTAGACTTGAAAGAATGACTCCTTCAGCCTGATTTGGACAAGTTGTATAGATGCACAACTTGTTACACAGTTAATTTCATACTGTTTATTAAGCATAAATTCCTAACAAATTCTGGGAACAGAAGCTCTTTTGTGGGATCTGTGCTTTTTCTTTGAATATAAAGGCTCCAGAACTTTAAGTAACAGCAGGAGTCCATTACTTTTCAGCAGCATTTTTATCCTACTGACAAGTACCTGTCTTTGATCATGCCTGAAGTACCAGTTTAGCTGCCTTTGGTGGTGTCTTCCTGTGCATGATATCTAGTGACATGATTGTGGCCATGCTCCAATTCCCCATGTCAGAAAGCATGACAGGATCTGGCTGAACACCAGAAGACCTTTCATGAGTTCTGGTGACTGAGGATGTGCAGGAAAGAAAGCAAGTGCTCGTTTTAGCTGGTGGTAGAGCTGTCTGTTATAGGCACGGGGCTGACCCAGAGAGGTCAGGAATTCCCAAGTGTTAGCCATGGCTTCACCCTTCCTACCATAGAGGTCTCCATAAGAGTTTGCTGTACATAACAAGCTGCAACACTTAACCTGTCTTCTGAATATACTCTTTTTCTAATGTTTTGAATTATTTAAATATTGAAGAACAATTGTGCATTCCTGCCCTTGTGCATTAATCCTTAGCGGGGATTTCTCTGGTCACCTCAAGCTCACAGATGTGAACAAGTGGTAGTTTATGTCAAAAAATGTAGGAATCTTAGTCTTTTGCTATGTAATGATGTGCTTTACAGTTTTGTTTTTTTGTGTTGTCATCCCCATTCCACCCCCATGCACAGCAACTAAATGTTCTAATTTCATTAAGCTTGTCTTTATAATGAATAGATTTTTTCTGTGCAATAACATTCTTTCAAATCTGTTGTGCTCCCTGGTGCCACAAATATGCCTAATGCAAAATTTTCCATTTAGATCTTCAGCAGACAAAAAAAAAAAAGTAGGACTTGCCACTACCTGCAAGTTTATGTATTCTGCAATGATACAATGTCAATGGCTGTTACAGACAGATTGCATGTTTTCTACATGGTAAAGACAAGGTATCTGAATCTATTCTAGCACTGTCCACTTGAAATGTCTGGAACCTTGTAATGGATTTAATATATACATTTTTTCCTAGCAACTAGTTGTTAAATTTATCTATTTTGGGTTTTCCTATAGCAGTTATTTCTTATTTAACTGGTAAAAAAACTTTTTGTTGGGTGATTGGCTCAGTTTGAGTTTTGTCTGTTACTTGTGCTGCGAGCTTTTACCAAAGGTCATTTCTATGCTTATCAAAATCCACTGTGTATTTTTTCCAGTGAGTTATCAGTGACTTATCTCCTTCATTGCAAAAACATATTTAATTCTGACTTCAAAAGCTGACTGCAGAGATCAAAATCAATTTTGGCGTTTGTGATAGTTGGCCTATATAAAGTATAAAATGGCATAATATGGTGGGAGAATACTGGCTAGAGAAAATGACTGTAAAATACTGTGTTTTTCAGACTAGGGTGGGATAGGTTGGGTTAGAAACAATTTTTCAAAATGTTTCTAATTTTTCCCTTTGTCCTGCTTAAAAAGAAAAATTGTAAGGAAGCAAGAAAAAGGGAAGATTTTTCTAGTGAAACACTGCTTTTTTATTTCAAAATATTTACTTTCCAAAGGCTGAGAATTGCACATGGTTTAGAAATGTTTTATACCTCCCAGAATGTTTGACCAACATTGAGAATGTTGTTTCTGGGTTGTTTTGGTTTTTTGTTTTTCACTGCCTTGATTAGAAGAGCAAAGGAAAGTGTCTTCCTTGAAATGCTCTGACACGGGGCAGTGTGGGGAACCACACCAGGAATTAGTTGCTTCACTTTTCTAAAGAAAAGTCTTCCTTTTTTTTTTGATTTATTCTTTCTGAACAGGGCGTTGATGCAAGCAAAAACCACTTATGTTAGTGGGAAAGTTTTCTTGATTGTTTTTCTGCCTTTTCATCCTACAGAGTGTGACCTTTCTGCACTTACCATGCAACTACAAGCCAGGACCCTCTCCTGTCACTGTTTCCCTTGCTTTTAAGATATTCACTAGAGATTGTAAAATTCAGTTTGTAGCTCCCAAAAATCTTTGCAGTGATCTTCATTTTGCCTTTGAGCCATCCTTCATGCCTTTGGCATATATTATCTTTGCAGGCTTGCATATGTTATTTATCACTCTGGGAATATCTTTATGTATGACAGAGGAGACAGACTCTAGGTGGACATAATAGTTTGATTCCAGCTGCATTGGAGCCATGCAGAGCTGCTGTCTTTAGGAAACAACATCTTACTGTCTTTGGGTGGAGGGGGGGGATGTGTTCTGAGGAGTTGTGGCTCCTTTGGTGCCCCTATCAGACAACGAACAAAATTTGCTATGGATTTGTGAAGCCTATTGCTCTTTTGTGTTGTCTTGTGCACACCAGGACTTTTTGCCTAAGGCCCAAGAATTAAACATTTCTACTCGGTAGTTAATACTTGATAAGAGCTCTTTCAAATGATTGCTGGAAACCAGATAGACCAAAGGCTGCAGTCCTTCCAGAAATGACTCAGTATGTTACTTAGAAATGACTTTGCAGGTGGAAAATCCTCACAGGATCGATGTTGTGTGGTGGCTGAGGAGAAAATAGAACTGAGTTATGTACACCAGGATTCAGCTATAAAATGAATTAGTCTAAACCACTGCATAATATTCAGTCTTGGTTATTGAGAAGTGCTGTGTGAACAGGTCAAATCCATTTTTATTTTGGCAAAAGATCTTTGTTTCTCTTCTGTATGGAGGATTTTTAATGCATTTTTATCTGACAGCTTCACTCTAATCTGTTCCTAGTAGACTTCACTCTCTGGTTCCTATTTGGGTTGTATGCATGGCATAGAAACTCTAAAGAAGAGAGAGAAATCATCATATTTGATGTAATGTTGAGTGGTGGAATAAAGCGGGTTTAGTCTTTCTGCTTCAACTGTGATTTTGGGAATCAAGAAGGTAATGAACTTCTACTTGATTCCACTTTGAGACAAGGTGGAGAAAGAGCAAAATCTGTAACATCCTCTCACAGTCCCAGGAGCTGGCTTAGGTGTGCAATAGATGGAAGGTCCGCTTCAGGAGCAGGTGGTAATTTCAGTGTCACAAGACTGGATGCATCTGTGGAATCAGTTTGACAATTTCTTCCTTGCTCTTTTCCTGGGGTAATGCAGAGACTTGCATTCTCCTTACTCATGGTAGCTTTCAGCTCAGTTCATCACCAAGTCAAATGATAGAAAAAGTGATGGCTTGCAGAGCTCTTTAGCATCCAAATCACTTTTTTGAGAATAAACCCTGTTGATGTCTCCTCAAGGAAAAAAGATATTTTGAGGCAAATAATGTGCCGAGAAATTTTTTCAGAATGCTGTTTGATCCTTCAACCAATTCTCCATAGACATGTATGAGTGTGTGCTTGCAGGCCAGAAAGCAAACCATATACTGGGCTGCATCAAAAGCAGAGTGACCAGCAGGTCGAAGGAGGTGATGTATGCTATGTACACATGTATAAGCTAGTGTTGTTCTTATAAATGTTGTTTCTCACCCTTAAGTCTTGCATTCATGTTAAACTTACTTTCTGCAGTCAAATAGGTTTGAGAGAATATTTTCCTGATGATTTAATGCTGGCACAGGGGAGACTGCTCTGTGTAGCACTGCAAGCGTCTGCAGCCTTCAGGATCCTAACTGCTGTCTTCTCCAGTGGAAACTGGGAACAAATGGTCTCTTTCTCTAAGAGTTAAAACAGCTTCACTGTTAAAAAGAGAAGTGGGGCATTAATCTTATTCTGCATAAACAAAAAATTCAACAGAAATTAGAATTAAAAAGCAAGGGCTTTTCCTGAGCTTTGTTCACAGATATTTTTTATTTTATTTTTGTCTCTTTGGATATTTTTTTAACACTTAAAATGCTAGAAATTTGTCATTTCCACATAGAATATTGTTTATGCAAGTGAGTGAGATCAAAGCAATTGGAACATATATTTTCTATTTTAAAATTTGATGTCCTCTGTTTTTGAGGTTGTTACCAAAAGCAGCCAGAAATATGAAAGCTAACGTGATTTGATCATGATTTTTTTTTTTTTTTCCAAAAATTAAATTTCAAGAACATGCTGCTTAAGCTGGAACTTAGAACCCTGTGGCTGTGGGTTCATAACGGAGGTTTTTGTCAATGAGTTTTAAGAGTCCAAGAGATTGGTGCTGACTTTTGTCTATCAAGAGATTTTTCCAATTGCAAAAAATCTTTTGTGCTTTTCAGCAAGAAAATGGATGTTTGTGACATAATAAACTCTCATGGAAACATTTCAAAGAATTTGAAAGACAACCGTCCCAGCGTGGGACAAGACCAAACTGATGTTTCTAAACTGTCATCATTTGGGCTACCTGGAGTTTTCCATGAACTTCTCAACATTTTGGCTTTACTGATGATTATTCTTTCAGAACTCTTTTTGTACCATTTTGCGCAGACCTGCTCATGGTGAAGTGTCAGTGCAGCAAATTAAATATAAGGCTGAATGAAAACCAGGCTGTATTAAATGCAGTAGATTTTGTTTATTAATTAATGAGCACCACAACAAGAACTACAAAACAGCCTGTGAAAGGTAAATGGATTTATGTTTGAGTCAGAAATATTTGAAAGACAGTTTACCCCAGTAGAGAAAGTCTCTCTTTTAATATATAACTAATCCTGTGAAAAGTGCTGGAAGGACTTTTCATAAGAAGAGAAGAAAATTGCTGAGATTTGAATTGCAAATATTTGCTGCAGCCATTGTTTACCCTAAATATATGTGAAGGTGTTTTCAGATTTTGACTGCTATTTATTTCCAGGTATGACATGCAAGCCTACTCCTTCCCTTACAAAGTCTAAACAACGCAAAATGTGTTTGATTATTTTGTGTGTGTGTGTGTGGGGGGTTTGTTGGGTTGTTTTTTTCAGTTGGATTTTTTTCCCCTCTACAAATTTTTTATGCTCCAATGTCCTAAGCTATTGAGATCAGAAAACCCAAGGGGTGTGGTTGCAGAAACTCAGCTCTAAATTAGCTCACAGTAGCCAGGAGAAGACAACTGTAAATCACTTTTTTTCAGAACTAATGATACTTTATTTGTTCTCACATATGCATTTTTATCACAATTTACATTTCTTACACTTGTTCCATGAATAAAACCTATAATGTTCTGCTCCTGGATTTTTAGTTTTGTCAGTGGACTAGATATGGTTGATGTTTTCTTCTATCTGAACCCAGCAATTTCAGTTATGTTGTATTCAAGGGATATAATCCTTATTTTTGTGATAAACAAGATTGCTAATTTAATCAAGGCAATCAGACTTTGTGACAGGGGAGCTGAAGTGAGCTTGCTACATCCAGTTTTATTTTGTCAATGTCAATGGGCAATCATGAAACAAGTGGGAGATTAATTTAATTAATCCCTTACAGGTGATTGGTATGTTATTTTAGCTAGTACTCTTCACAGCCCAGTTGTGTTCACTTAAATAACCAGTGATTGAGGCTTAATGGGCCGTTACACTGGAGAACAATGCTCACTGGTGTAGGAACTGGCATTCCAGAGGAGGAACAGGGATATGGATATTCAGCTCAGAGTCTTCAGTCTGTGTCTTCATATTTTAAGCTGGAGCAGGAAGGTGTTTTGGGGATGTGGCTGCTCTACCTCTATGCAATATTGAACCATAGTGCCAGCAGGGACCAATAGCAAATTCTAGTCCACCTAGATGCCAGTAACCACCAAATTTTACCAGACTTGGGTTACCAGGAGAGAGAAAGGGGAGGTACCCATAGTTTTGTAAAGAAAAAGGTATGAGCAGTGATCTGCAAGCTGGAAAACAGGTATGAGTTCATTGTACAGGCTGGATTTATGTGATGAGCCTGCTGCCAATGCTTTTCCACTACTTGGCTATTTACAGTTTAGTGACATGATATCTTCATTTCCATACTAAAGATAAAGTCCACAAACCATTGAGAAAATGACCAAAGGAACAAGTAAATATTTGTCAGCAATTTAAATGTTTGCTCAGTGTTAATGTCAGGAGCAGTGAAGGCTCTTTCATTTACATGGCAATGTTAATCCAGCTTCCCAGCTCATACAGTAATTATATGTTTCTTATAACTGAGTCTATTATATAATTGCACTTAAAACATGAAGTTAAACACAAAACAGCTATTTAACCTATAACAAGATGCAACTTAAAATAAATATTCCTGCTATTAAACAGGCAACAGTTATTCTCTGTATGAACACTTTTATATGTGACTTTTTATGAAGACTTTTATATATTTCAAGGCTGGGTTGGGCACAGGCTTGGGTGACATGGTCCAGGGTGAGGAATTGCTGCCCATGGCAGGCGGGTTGGAAGTAGATGATCTTCAGGTCTTTTCCAACCCTAACTGTTCTATGATTCTATATACTGATAAAATGTAATTCTAATGCATTGCCATTTAATTGTTATGCACTTAATTTTTAGGGACTTTGACAATGGATATGAATGTTAAATAAAGTCCTATTTTCAGTGGCAGTACAGAAGCTTTTGGACTCCTGCTACAGATTGTTTCTGCTCCTTCCAGAATACCTGTGCTAAACTTGAAGAAACTGTGCCCTAATCCAGTGAAAGCAGAATGTCTTCAGCTGCTTCATGGATCTTTTAGCCCACAGCTAATTTTTCATTAAAGGTAGCCATACAACTACCTCTCAGCATGCAGTGATTTTCAGACCTATTTGACTAAAATTGGTATTTATTTAAGGCAGATGAAATCTACTGGTAATTCGTCTTGTGAGTGTAATTGGTAATCTGCTACTGTATACCAGCTATTGAGTTGAAATAGCTTTAGTTTTTATTTTTTATCTACTACCCTCAGTATCCCAATTAGATTGCTAATAGACTGGTGAAAATAACAGAAAAATTGTTCATAGTTGCTTAATCAGAGTAAAAATCAACTAATTTAAACCAAATAAAAAATTGGGGAATTATTAAATATGGTATTATCTAATTTTATCTAAAAGCATAACCTCCTCATTTTTAGAGAGAAGGTATATAACAGATTCATTGTACCAGTATTACCTTATGAAACTGCCTGAATGCACAATCGTAATTTCTCAGATACAGGACCACTGATACTTAGAGACACTATCACTGTTATTAGCAACATATTAGAAGACTTAAACCCCCTGTTTTTAGTCTCTTAGTTACTTTGTAAATGCCAACATGTTAATATCTGAAGTGATGTGGGCTTAATTCTGTTACACTTGTGTTCTTAGAAATTTTAGTTTCATTACCTTAGTTTCAACTCAATCTCTGATTGCCAGGGTTAATACTTTTCTTTGTTAAGTTAGCTACCAAGAATATTTTCTCCTTAAGTTTTTTAAATCCTTTAGTACTTCAAATATATATATGTGCGGTCACTGATAATGGAAAATGCAGATTTCCACTGTGCATAACAGCCAGACTGAAGCTTTTGCTTGGCAAAGGGACATTGAGTTAAGGGAATTGGTGTTAACAGTCAAATATTAACAGTTAAGAGCATTCTCATTAGGAGCTAAAAATGATTGACTGAGAGATGGAGCTACCAAGTGTTTACTGGAATGTGTGAAGGTTTATTAACATTGGCACAGGGATGGTCCTATTTGTCTAGACATTTACCAAATCTAGTGTGTCTGGACTGTGATTTGTGGGAACCTTTACCCTTTGTAAACGGTATTTTGTTCTAAGTGATAGACATGGCCCCAAGTACAGGCGAAATTGGTCTGAAGCATCAATTGGTTTTGACAAAAATCTGCTAATCGCAAGCAATAGGGTAAAACTAATGCATTTTTAATTCTCTTTGAACTAGAGTTCTGGAATGAGGTTTTGGAAATCTGCTACCTCTTTTATTCCTTATAAAACATTGCTTTACAGATTTCGGTGGGGTTTTGTTTTGGTTTTTGTGGGGGGTTTTGTTTTGTTTGTTTGTTTTTGTGAGTGAAGAGCATTTCTTAAATTATTGCAGAACACTTTGTGTCCTGGGAACAGATGTTTCTAAATCGATCTCTTTCACAAAGTCATAAAATGGTTAATAAATACAGAATGCAGAAAGTGTCCAGAACCCCTTGTTCTTTGCTGTTCATCTTTTTCCTTCCTTTAAGTTCTGTATGCATTCTCTCACTAGTCTTTACCAGAAAATGACTGCTTTCAAAACTTCTGCAAACAAAAGACTACAAACATATACTCACTTGCTTTCCAGCAGTACTTTCCAGCTTAAATATAGTATCCATGATTGATGAATGCATTGCCAGTGTCTATCAAAGTGAAGTCATAATGTCATAGCAATTTTGTCACAAACCAGTGTGGCTCATTTGTAAGAAAACCTTTGACTGTGGAAAGCTGCCATGTAGGTTTAAACCAGGCTTGCACACAGCTTAAAGGGGATAGTCCAGTAATAAAACAATGCAGTCATCATTCTAGCAGATGTGCCCGAAAACAAGACAATATCTCAAATAATGGGCTATGCTTGTTGCTTGCTTTCCACTTTGGAATCAGCATGGAGATGTGTAGCGATACTAGTTTAGCTGTATATGAGTATACATAGGGCAGAAAAACAAGAAGCAATTTTCCTGACATTAATGGAATCCTTTTAGAGCGGTGGAATACCTATTGCTCATCTTACATTTTGCTGCAATTGGGTGGAACAAAAAAAGAGATTTTAATAGGTACGCTATTGCATTAATTTGATAAACAAACAAACCTGAACAACACAGAAAACCTCAAAGGTTATATAATTTAACAGATAAATCTCATTAAATGTTAAGAATCGGCTATCTTATTTTTTTATAAGCTCCCAGAAACAGAAGTGGAAGCTGCTGCTGATTTGTGTTGGATTTGTTTTGTTTCTGGAAAGATTTTTTTTTTTTATTTTTTTAATTTTTTTTAATGCAAATAAATAGAATTTTCCCTGAAACAAAAACCAGGTTTCAGGGAATTGGGTATTTTCTGGCAGATTCTACCTCCCCATAGAACTGGACCCCTTTGTTCATTAGAAGCATTTTCAGTTGTCGTATTTCAACCAGCCCTACTCACCAGTTTTTCCATCATGCATAAGCAGGAGAGCGCTCCTGTGCTGGTGAGAGACTTTAGCAAGCTCTGGATGGGCCTTATGTCATGATGAGTTTCTTTTGCTGTAACGAAAGCTGATAGTGTTAGGGAAGACCATCAGAGACATTTTTTTTTAAATGGCTACTTCATTACAGCCTCCATTCTTTGAATGACACCTGGTAACACATTGTGCTTTTGCAATTTTGCTGTCAAAATGGATGGAGGCTTATGGATAGTATATCTCATGGAAATAGATTGCATAGCTCTCTGTAGAAGCAGTTAGTCAACAAAATGCACTCTGGCACTTGGTGTAGAGGCTATAATTATTTGACTGGTGGCCAGCCTAGGTAGGACTTGGGAGTCATAAATAGTATTTAGAGGTTGCTGTAAAAGCTTTTTAATTTGTTACACTGGAGTTCATTTACATTGTACACCGTATGTCATGACAAAAGCACCCTCTCTTTGTAGAGCATTATGCACAACACAATATGTTATAAACACTACTTTTTAATGGCCTCCAGAGTAGCTGTAGATAGCTCATCCAAAAGTCTGTTTAAAGATGAATCTTACATGGCTGGAAATCTGAGGTCATTTCATTTTGGTTAATGAAATGAGTCAAGATTTGCTCTGCATTTGAGATGAGAACATGGCCCACCAGCAGTTTAATCTCAATAATGTGAAGTCATTCATTATAGATTAATGTAGGAGTTGTTACTTTAATCAGAGAACACATCCTCCGGAAGCAAAGGAGAAAGTCTCTAGATGAACCTGAAGCCACTGCTGGGCAGCTGACATGAAATAAGAGAAATGTAATTCCAGCAATGTACTGGGGAAAGGTTACCAGCATGTATAAGGTAATCAGCTGTTGTCCAAGGCTACATGAATGTACTCTATAATGCTGTCACTTAAGTTCAAGAAGCTGAAATTGGTAGAAGGACAAAGAAAGACTACCAAAGAATGGAGTGTGTGTTTTCAGAAGATGAAAAGAGCTTAGCTGGCTTAGCCTGCAAATTGAAGTCTGAGAGGAGATAGGATTATTCTAAATAAGTGCATAAGAGAGGATTAAGCATGAGGGAGGAAGAAGAACTATATAAACTGAAGGACAATGATGGTAGGGGAAAAAAGGGTTAGACACTGTACATTAGCAAACCTAGTCTGTCAATTGAATGACTCCTAACCATTAGAGGAATAATTGTCACCCACCCATTTGCATCATCTCAAGCTAACTGAGGAAAGAAAGAGTTAGAGACTTCACTCTGGAAATTTGATCTAATGCTCTTTTATTTTTTAGGATCTTGCATTGGTTTTGTGCCTTTTTTTCCCTCTTTCCCTTTCTGCTCAGTTATTTCTAAACTTCTATTGGAAAAAAACTTTTTCTTTTTTTTTTTTTTTTTTTTTAATATAGTGGTGCAGGACCCTGGCTTGGTTGGGGGTTACCATAATGCTGATAAGCATCCTTCTTTGCTGTCAGTATATTTCTATGTAATTGTATTTGTCTTCATCTTTGTTAAATTATTCTTATACTCAGGTCAACTTGAATTTCAGAATATTGGTAACTTTCTAAAGCACTAAGGGTAGAAAGAAACATTGGGGTACTTTTTTAATTAAATATTTCTTTATCAGCATAATTCTGCTGTGGCCTTTGTTACAGAGAGAATTATCCTGTTTGGCTGTGCCAAATCAGACATGAGAGATCTAAAAAATAAAACTATGGCCAGTTTACATGGAATCTCATCCGTCCATGAGCTTTAGTGGTTTTGTGGTTCTTGCAAATGAATTGCAATTAAACTTGTGAAGCTCGTAAACATGCTTTATGAAACATGCAAACCTAAAACCTCTTTCTGAAGTCAACCCACTTGATCTCAATGCCTTTTACTTTGTGTTTTAGCCTTTCTGTCACTACTCAGCTTCAAATTTGAGTGTTTGCTGCATTCTTCTAAGAAATAGTGAGAATTCTCATTGATGGCACTGGGCAGTATCTCCATGTGAATGGAACTGGACAGCCACTGGAGAAGCTGTCTCCCTGCCACCAGCCTTACATGGCTTCATGCATGTAAGTCTTGCTGCCGAAAATCTTGCTAGCTCCTGAGGTGAGGTGATACCGCAAGGACTTGTTCCTACCAGGGCAGTGGGAATCACAGAAGTGTGGTATCTACACCTGCAGAGCACTGCAGGCACGGGATGAGGCACTGCTCAATAAAAGAGAGGGGGAATGTGCAGATATGAGACAGTGACAGTAAACCCATTAAAGTACCCATGCTTGCTATTCTACTGTCTCCTACATTCCATGAATCTTCCCCTTAGAGGCACTTTCTGCCTTTCCAGAGCTGAATAGAAGGCAACAAAACAAAGGTTGTTTCTATCAGCCTTTGTGTATTCCTATGGCTAGAGGTGGCTTTGCATATGACTTATCTTCTATTGAAGAGTGTATGTTACAGCCATTACAGATTTGAGTTTGGATATTTCTCAAAAAACATTTACTAGGTGGAGAATGAGGAGTTATACCATAATGCCTTGCAAACACTGACAGTGCCTTCAAAGGTAGAAGTGGCTCTGATCATACAGGTACATTCACCAACGTATGCTTGCAGAACTTCCTTCCCTGTAGAAAAGGCCTTTTTTTTGAAACGTAAGGACTCCCTCCAGGGATGTGTGGTGCTTTTCTGCAAAGGCAGGGAAGTAATTAACTGCCATGATCTCTCACCCATGCTGTGCTTCTCACAACACTTTGAAGGAGCTCGTTAGATGCATATAACTTACCATGCTCATCCCATGTTAAACCCATCAAGTGCTAAATCCACTTTTCCAAGCTTGGGCCAGAGCCAGAGAAGTGAGTCAATGATGTGGAGCAGGTGTGGCTTCCTGATTTCATTAATTTAGATAATTGCAGGTCCTCTTCAACAGCATCAACCTCTTCTGTGTCTTATACGGTAAGTCCCTGGTTTATAAATCCGATTGCTGGGGCTGCTTGATGATCAGCTTTAAAAATTCTTTGCTTTCCTTCACGCATGTTGACTCTGTCTGGCTGCCCACTCGACCAATCAAGTCCAATTTCTGTTTTAATGAGCTTTTGGAGATGTGATGAAGTTTGAATGCCAAGGGCTGGCAAGGAATTACAGTATTGCCCAACTTTACTCTCTGATTCTTTCCTTCCCTGAAGCCTTTGCTGCTGCAGCACTGCAAGTGGGGTCAGCTCTGAAGAGATTTTGATTGTGTAAGGAGGGAACATGCAATTTGTAAAAGTAAATAAATAGTTACATGGGGATTATGAATGTTAGGTTGAATAACAGTGGTAAAAAGAGAATGCTGTGGTTCTGATTTGGAAAAAGGAGGCTGATATATTCAGTCCTTACTGCTTTTAGACCAGGTTTACAGATTCTCAGATGGCTACCTCTGTTTTCATGCAACACCTTTGTACCTTGTTTTTTCTAACAACTTCAGCAGTCTTCAAAATGCAAAGACATAAAGACTTTTGATGGATTTTTTTCTTTTTTTTTTTCCCCAAATACAGATAAAGTACTGAAAGACTATACTTAACCCAAGTTTTCACATCTGTAAATAAGAATTCTGAGCTGGAAATCCCATAAAGTCAAGAGCTGAAATCTAGCTGTTGAAGTCAAAGGATTTGTGCATGCATAACCCAAATGTGTGTTTGTTCGTGTATGTAACATCAAATAGTGCAAAAAGAAAATATCACTTTATGTGAAACTTTTTGAAGTGGGCTCTTTTTTTTTTTCGTGCCTTAGAACTCCAGATCGGTATAGAAACACGTTCATTTTACCAAGTTTATCATTTTTCACTGCCAGTGTTTAATTTTGGACTTTTTTCTTAGTCTTTGTATGGCTTTCAAATCTCCTTTGTGGTTTTTAGAGCATTTTCAGAAGTATGCCTACATTATCTGTGTGTTTGGAATCAGGAACATAAATATAATTCCTAAGTTTATTTGGAGGAATTTAATAATAATAATAAAGCCAATAGATATATGGAACATTGTTTGTGTCTTATTGAATTATTTTTTCAGTCACTTTATTATTTATCTCTTTAAAGGTCATTGTATCATGCTATAGCAATAGCAGCCATTCTGGAATTCAGCCTTTATTCTGTTTAAAGATGAATCTTGCAACTTCTCTGAAAATGATCGGATATAATCAGAGGAGCTTTAATCTGGTGAACCAAGTAACAGACCTAGGGATATTTTAATCAATATGATTAGTTATTCCCAGAATAAATAAATGATAAGGAGTTAACTGTCAGCTGTCTTTGCTAAGTGTCTACTTTCCAAGCAGGTGATTTTAGAGGTAAACACAATGTTCAAAAGTCTGCAGACTTGCTTTCTACAAAAAGCACTCATTCTCTCTTTTTACGGATCAAATTCTATATCCAATGAAAGCACCTGCAGTGGTCTCATTTTAGCATAGCGGATCGTGCCTTATGAGGCCATAGGAAAACTTCAACCGGCTCTGTGGGGTCTAATCCAGGCTATGGTGAGTAGTGTGGCTCGATGAACTGAACCGTTATTGTGAGTAATCCGCTCAGATGCTTGATCAGCCAGTGTTCAACTCAGGGGTGATTTCACAAATGGACGCCAAGGCCTTTTGCAGGCTGTATGACAGGAAGCGAGATAATGTAATGTGACAGATTCTGCATGGAGGAGAATTGGGGTCATTTGGTATGCCCATGTGTAATGCAACCTTATGCCATAATTAAGGCGCTGGATAGAAACTGTTGAGAAGGATTAGCTACTGATCCATACATTTTATGTTTCTGTTTATTTAAGATAAAGCCTTATGCTAGAGAACTTTTTTTTTAATCTATATTAAGCCCATTTAAGGCTTTAATTTCCTTTATTTTCTTTGTAGATGTTTAGGTTTTGGGTTTTTTTTTGTCTTTATCTCTGTTTAGGTTAAAAGAAGGATTTCTAAAAGTTGGTCTGTCTTTAGAAGGTGACCTATAAAGCAGGACAGAGATCTATAGGATTGAACCAAAACTCCCATGATTCATTGCAGCACAATACCCAAGGGGAAGTATGTCCCTTATTTTCAGGGAAAAGTGGAGAAATCTCATTTTTCAAGTATACAGAAGTAATTGTGTGTGCTTTCTTTTTAAATAGTGAAATTTCCCATAAAAACTGGGCACTCCCAGTGAAGTAGTCTTTCCTCAAAAACCATTATTTCTGTCAGTAGACAGCTGTGACTGAGAAATGCCACCTGCTCAAATTCTGGAGACAGAGACAGAGAGGTGTGAAATAATTATGTAGAAGGAAGTTGTGGACTGAAGGCCAGAGCAGATATGAGCTTTAAGATCCCTGTTGGAAGTCAGCTTTGATAGAGGAGAGAGGGGACAGGCAGAACCAGGTTGCATTCAATTATTCAATTCACTTCTACCACTCGTTATTTCAAATCGTCAGGCTGGTGCTTAGGAACAAAAGGCTGGGGCAGCCATCTGTTTCAAATGTGTGCCAGTGAAAATAAAATGATCAACTAATATCAAATGTAGACTTTTCATCTTACATGCAAAGTGTGAGCAGATCCCTTAAAGTTTAAGTTGTATTTGAAACTGATCTTTGTTGTCCTACCTAAAGAAAAATCATCCTACTTCTCTTTCTTCCCTTTTTCATTCTGTTTTCTTGGTCTCAGCAAATATCACAGTTGATTTCCAAGTTAGATTGTTCACCTTTATCAGTTTTATACTTATTTGGCCCTTTGCAATTCTCACGGCACTTCAGTGGAGCTGAAGGTTATTTCAGGACATTTACTCTGGAGATGATTTTCCTCCTATTTTAAAGAAATTGGGAGATGGAAAAAAATCACAGAAAATGTGTGAATCAATTCTTGAGGGCTATATCAGATTGCTGCCAAGTTCCCAGAAGATCAGACGTTTTCTACTTTCCTATGCTGGGTAGGACCAGAGACCCATCTGCACCATAGGTGAAAACAAAACATAATATCCCCATGTTCATGGATGATTTGCCTGTAAGGGAATTAAAGATTTGTCTGTATTATGGTATATTTCCTTTCAGAGGTTGCATAGCTATGGTTAGGCAAATTCATCATGTAGGGAAGAGTCCTTCTTGTCACTCAGCTGAAACAAGGCCTAGGAATAGCCTTTCTTCTGCAGCCCAGAAAACTAGCCATATCCTGGGCTACATCAAAAGGAGCGTGACCAGCAGGTTGAAGGAGGCGATCCTGCCCCTCTACTCTGCTCTCGTGAGACCTCACTTGGAGTATTGTGTACAGTTCTGGTGTCCTCAACATAAAA
>JANHGB010037627.1:0-10379 GCA_026283785.1 Coracopsis vasa
TTAGGGTTAGTGTATTTTCTTAAAATAAGTGGATTTTATGTTGAAAAATAACATGAACCTTCTCCGACAGCTTGTGCCAGAGGAAGCATGCAAAACCATACTTAAGTGAGGGGAGGGGAGAAATGAAAATTAGAAGCTGCATTGGGCATTCTAACTTCAGAAAACGAAACAAGGGATTGGGAGCAAATTAAGCCTACATAGGCAAAGATTAAAGTGAGAATTTTGAATTCTAAAATACCCTTAAGATAATCAACTAAGAAATCAAAATGCACTCTGTATCTTTATACAGATCTATTTTTTGAGCTTTGAAGAAGAAGGGCCAGACAGTGAGTTTGCCATTTTCCTCACCTTGCACTTTGCAGTAATCTGGTAAAGCAACAGTTTCCATCAGTCTTTTGATGCAGTGTGAGAGGCAGTGTGAGCTTTGCTCTTGAAAGTAGCACATACTACCTTGCTCAGATTCTTTTTAGCTTGTACAAAATATTGGTTTATACACGCATTTAAGATATACTACTTTCCTTCATTACTGTTACAAGAAGTAATATGCATACGTGTTTTATGAGTATCTTTTTACGAATAAGACTTCCGGAAAATGAAGCATTATATTAGTTGTTAAAAAAAAGAAAAAAAAAAACAAAAAAACAAACAAGCTTTGAAGTGAGTTCTTGCAGCAGTAACTGAGGTTTTATCAAAACTGTAATTTTATGAGAACAACTCCATATTTACACAAACCTCAACAAGTCAATTTTGACTGCACTAGGAATAGTCAAACTGAGTTCAAGAAAAGGTGTCTAGAGTGAATACAGCTTAATCAATTTAGCCGGTAAACCAAAAGATGAATATTCAGTAAACTCCATTACACTTGAATTCAACAGAACTGGGAATAATGCAAAACCAACTTCTAACTTTCTAGACATTATTATTCAAATTAAGGTTTTCTTCCAGCATAAGCACATAGTTTCAGAAGTTCTTCAAAGAATAACCAAGGATCACTGAAATTTGAATCTTCAGAATTATTAGCTTCGCTACAGCATAGCATTTCTTTTACTGTTTAGAAACTAATAAACAAAACCATTTTCTTTGGTTTACGCATAACTACACTGGCCTAGTTAATTCTTACTTTTAAATTAATACAGATCTTTTTATTGTAGGCTCTCTCCAATTCCCAAATTCTCTCTGTTAAAAGTAAGAGTTTGCTCATCCCATGATTTCCTGCTAAACAGTGGTGTATATACTGGCATGAAGGGTAAATGTTTTGTACAATAATTACATTAAGTGATATTTCCAATGGCTGGACTACAAAAGACATCAAATGAATGTTAGTTCAAATGACATTTGAGTTTATGTCAATCTTAAAAAAAAATAAAATACACAATGTCTAAGCATAGTAAAATACAGTGTAACCCCCCCTAAAATTAGACAGTAAACATAGGAATCCTGCACTCACAGTAGGAATGTACTGCACAGCATCAACATGAAAGCCTGTTAAAATTGAAAGAATTCAGACAGCTAGATTTACCTGGATGTGAATGCCACTTCAAGGTGTTTAAAAAAAATGAGACAACGATGTCAGGAAAAAGGCCTTTAAAACAGGCCATGAGTCTAACTTGACTTTCCAAGTAAGAACATCAGCTTCACAAAACTGTGACACTAATGCAGTTTTATGTAAAGTACCCTTTGACACACAAGCTGTCAATTAAGCTATCACAGTCTTTAATGACCTACTCCCTTTTAAATAGTTAGGGAGGGGAGTCAATAGTAGCTCAAGTTTTAATTCACTAAGTACCTTGTCTGTTTGCAAAGGAACATTACAACACCATAAATTTATTATTTTATGGTATTTATAAAACTGATAAACTAGGGGAGTTTTATGTTCTCTTTTTAATACAGAAGTTCAAAACTTCATTTTCTATGTGTCTTTGCAATAGTGTTTTAGCCAGTGTTGCAAGAAAATTTCACTGTGGACTACCTCACATTGTTACTCAATTGTGCAAGGTATTCTCGCAGTTCTTTTGCAGCTTGGAATCTACCATATCGCTTCTTTGGGTTGGCACACTCATCCAGCAAGGCCTCAAGTCGGCCATCTTTGGCAATTTCAGCTGGCGGGTCATGAAGTAGTCCTCCAGAAGTGCCACGCCACGTGGCATGTCTTGATAAAAGGTTCTGACAAATAGCATAATAATTGTGGTCCACAGTGACACGAGCACAAAGAATCTCTTTTGAGAAGGACAGACAAGCTTCTTTGTCACAGTCATCAAATTTGCTTTCATACCATACATCCCAGTTTTCAGGTTTATCTGTGAAGTATAAGGAGACAGTAAAAATAAAAATGTGACAGAGCAAAGAACGTATGTATGTTTGAATACAATCAGAAACTCAACACACAGCAAACTGGTTGTATTTAAATTTTAAGCCAACTTTGTTTAGATGAACTCTTAAATGTTGTAGTCTAAGATTTCATCTGACAGTTTGATATACTCTTCTGCTGAAATGGCTCTGGATTTACAAAAATAAAGGAAAGAAAAAAAGGACAGTAAAACAAATAGCAGAGAGAAGGAAGCAGAAAAAACAGCACACTGAACACATGAAATCTACATTCACACACATACCCCAGAGAAAAAAATGTAGCAGGAACAAGTACAAGAGAATGATTCACAGCTGAAGTCAAGAGAAAAACAAACAAGCAACATGATTTATTTTAGCAACATAGGTCTGGTTTCTCCAGTTGCCCAGGGAACTAACACTCACAACTGGTCTATCAAAGAACAAAACCAGCCATTGCAAAGTAATTGCCATAAACTTCTAAAACATGATCTTCAAATCTCTTACTTTAGACATGGTTATAATTAAGAACTGCATATAAAACAGCAGATGCATTAAATATAATCTTTGACCAAAAAAAAAAAATCAACAAAACAAATGGCACTTATGCACATATTAAACCCTACCTTATATATATACAAAGTTATCAAAGTTTGAAGACGTAACTAGTACCCTTATCACGAAGAATTCTTTAACTTAAACCCTGATTTACAGAAAATATCTTCTACAATAGTAACAACAATAAGATAATAAGGTACTAAGTGTGAGATTTGAGTTCTTAATACTTTTTGTTAGAAAACTTTCATCTTAAGTTTCTAGATTACTGCCAGCTTTGAGAAGAGGTCCTTATCATGGAGTCTCATAATTTTGCAGATCTCTTTTAGAGCTGTGATGTACAAATTAAAATTTGTTTGGTAGTCTCTGAGCTGCTCCTCACTTTATGGTGCACTGGAAGCTAGTCTAGAAAAAAAAAAACTACTGAAGAATGACTGCTAAAACTATAAAAACAGGATGTAAAATTTGTACAATGAACAGCAAACTCAAAACTTAAAAAGAGCCAGCAACACGAAGAATGGGAAAAAAGGACTTCAGCAGACTCAAATATGATATCCTCACAGAGTACAACTAGATATTACTGTACAGTGCAGTTGGATAAATGTACCCAATCAAATATCTAAACAGGCATATTAATCACTCTAGACTGAGATTGTTTAATGAAACTTTCCAGAATATTAATTAAATCAGTACTAAATGTCAACTTTATATAAAGACAGAACTTTCTTGTGTCCTCATTTGCTTCCAGTGCTGTTGATTGTTAGATTACAAATCATGCAGCAAAATCCTAGTTAGATCCTAATTAGTCTGAGAACTGCAGACAACAGATTAAGCATGACACTTTCAGCATTTTGCTTCTGCCAGATGAGTATACATCAAGTTTTTCAGAGTTCATTTGGTCACCTTTGTGACTGAGCAATTCAGACATGCTCCAGAAGTCAAACTCTTCAGTTATATTATTTTAAGAGGGTAGAGGAAGAAGAAAAAAAAAAAAAAAAAGGTTTATTTGTGTGGCCCATTAAGTGCTAAAGTAAATGTACTGGATATTCAATATATGAAGAAGTTTTCTCGGTAGGTCTGGACAATTTTAATCCAAGCTCCTTGAGAGTGTACATTAAATCTAATTAAAAAAAACCCAGAACACCAAAACAACAAAAAACCAAAACCAAACCAGCAAACAAAAAAACTCCATACAACACACTTCCTCACAGAGACGTGTGTGGATAGAAAATACAGTCTTAAAAGTTAATTCAGCAGCACAGCAGATGAAGTCTATCTGCAAAGCTTAAAAAAAAAAAAAAAAAATCCATTTATCCAAAGCAAACTGGAAACACTTGGCCTATTGCTATGAATTGCTGCAGAACCTAGGGCTTCATGTTCAGTGTCTCTAGCCCTTAGGTCTGCAAAGTTTTCCTTTTAAAGGAATATGAACCTATGTAATGCCACTTTGTCAAACATCTCTCCTGCTGCCATTGCTTTGAGCTTTTACAGTTGACAGAAATATGAATGAATTTTCACTACTCCCACCTGGAAACAGCACTAAAATTACCCATTCCTTCAGTTCCATTATTACAGAGCACCAATCTGAACAACTGAATCAGAGGCAGGCTATGCAACTAAGGCAAAGCGAGCAGTACGACCGTCTCGTCATTCACAGAAAACAGAATGCCAAGACTTCTGTCCTTACAAACGTCTGGCAAAGACAAAAGGAAACTCTTTCAGTGAAGGTACACAAGACAGTCAGCCAGCCCCTGTGTCTCTCTGTTCACCCATCTGTACAAACCCATCCAGCGCCCGAACTCTCTCCTCCCACTCCCACCTCTCCACTTAAAACTGCATTACAGAGGTTAAAAGTGTATGGAAATCAAGTTCAGGTAAACTCAACACTTCGTAAAACTGACAAATTGGTCAAGTTAATTAGTGGTCTAATTGCAGAAGAAAGCTAATTAGTTTGCTAATTAGTAGCCTAGATGTAAAGCCAACCAAACTTGTATTTAGAAGCTACACACACTTTAAATATTGTGCTTACAGAGAAAGAAGAGAGAAGAGATATGGAGAGAGGGAAGGGGAGAAAAAGACAACACTTACTCTGTCTGATTAACCTTTTGTCTGCTACCAGAACATTTTCTGCATCTACAATGATAACTTTCCCATCTCTTGGTCCAACTGCAAAGTTGTCAAAGCTGACATCAAGGAGGTAGAGTGCAAATTCAAAGTCATTATTTGTTAGCTGCTCAGCTATTTCCATTAATTGCCAGGCCAGATCCACTCGTTTCTCCCATGGTGCATTAAAGTAACTCCACAGTTCTTCTCCAACGTAATTGACAGCCACCATTCTTCCGCATGCTCCTAAGTACTTTGCGAACGGCCAACCCTCATCAGATGGAAAACTCTGTATATAAAAAGATTTTTATTAATTTTCATTAATATAAACCAGCTTAGATTTAAAAGGGTGATCAATAATATTCAGAAAAGACACCTGTAAATATTCATCAACATTACATCTCCATATACGTCTAAGTTTTGAAGGGAAAGAAAAAACAACACAAAAATATGTTTATGTGAGCAACAGGCCCTGCTGGACTATGAAAAGGGAAGAGCTGGATGACCTGAAATAATATACAACTCATATATAGCTTTCCATATACTACTTTTTTTTTTTACACATACACATGCACAATTCCATCAAGTGCCTTTGTCTATTAGTGTTTCATACACATCTGTTGTACTAATGTAAGTGTACTTCCCACTAAGATAATTTTGCATATGACATTTTTAGTTAAAACCAATTCTTTTAAAAACCTAAAGGAAAAACTTTAAAAAGTGACATCTTCTCACGAACACCCCACTCTTCCCATTTTTCCCAGTTGATCCAATTCCATTCTGACTACACACCTTATGATGTTACGACATGCTGTTCATTGTTATCTAACTATTCTCATCAAGAAGATAAGCTTTCTCGTTTGCAGAATGAAAAATGCCCACTTTCATGTTTAAGTGGCTTCTGTTGAACGGGCATGACTTAACAGTAATTAGAACACTTTTTGTTTGATATAATTAAAGCATTCAATAAAATGTTATGGAGGCCTTAATTGAGCCCATATCGAAAATGAAGGCTGAGTACCAGGTTAACTTATACCTAGCTTCCAGCAGTCCTTGCTTAGACCACTTAAGAACATTTCAATTTGGTCATCTACAGTTTTAAAATTATTTAATATTTTAAATATAATTTTGAGACAGTAAAAATACCCATTTATGTGTTAATACTATTTCATAATTGGATCCTACTGGAAACTGAGCATCCTTTCCAGACTATTCTGCCCTAAGACATCCTCTATGGAATTTTCAAGGACTCTTCAAAGTTTCTACATAGCAAATCCTGTCTATATAGTACATGTGAAGAAATTAAACTCGTAACTGACATACATTGTTGACATGGTTTGCCATCTTTGTGGCAAACACCATTAAGCCAGCCTCTAACATGGTATGTGTAGAAGACAATTTTAGGGGAAATAACCATGTTTACGATTGCGAAGAAACTTTCAACCTTAGTCAGTCAAAAGGACATCAGATCCATAAAAATAACAGAAGAGGTTAAAAGTTTTTGGGGTGCCTACATGACTGGACTTCTACTCTATTTTGATCACCTGATCAAACTGCATAGACGAATCTGGTCATGAAAAAGTCACAGGATGACACAGAACTAAATGGATAGTTTTGAGACCAGTACAATGCTTTCAAGCTGTGATATCATGTAACTGAGCAGAACTAAATCTCTCTCACTAACCAAATCTACAATGCAATAAAGATATTTTTATCTATAGGCTTCAGGGCAATTTATGAAGGTGGTAAGTATGGGCAAATATCCACTAGTTCAAGACAAGTCAAGTGATACATTCCACCGTTAAGAAGCTGGCAGGGTTTTTTTTTTGCTTGTTGTGTGGTTAGCAAAATAATCTTCCAACGAATGAAGTGTGTGCTAACTCAGTGCTCCTTACTTATTCTACAAGTAGACCAATATAGACAAAAATCATGCCTATGGCATCAATAAACACCACCAAACTGAGATTTCATGCACATTTATCATTACTGTATTCAGTTCTGGATCCAAACAAACCAATACACAAGTGGCTTTGTTCATCAAATGAGTTATTTACAAAGGAACATGTTATTTCACTCAAAATGAGGCAAGCATGAGTTGGCGCTGAGGTATAACCTCCTGAGAACTACTCCAGTGTGCAGGATCCAGTGGCATACGGGAAAATTCAAAATATCGCCTACAAGTTTCTATCAGGTAAAAACCATACAACTTAGTATTGGGGAAGTCAAAATGTGTGTACCTATCTGTCCTGTATCCATGTAAATCTCCTTTATTCATGCCTTTTAAACCCAAATTTGTATCTTAAATTGGAGAAAATTTACCTGATTACATTTTCTTATAAATACAGGTTTAACCAATTCCACCAACTGTGCATACATTCTTGTATTGCTGCATTTTATCAGCATCTAATGCAATATAGGCAATTCAATTGCTACAGCAATGATGCCTAAATATTTTTATATAAGTATGACTCTGGACCACCCCACTCCTTTTCTTTTTCAATCCTCTTCTTTCTTATATTCCAGTCCTGCCCTGCTTACACTTTTGCTTCCCTTCCCAAATAAAAATTCAACCACAAACAGCTGAACCTGGCAAATGCCATGCTAAAATTGGAAGCAAAGGTGTCCATCCCTCCCAACCCATCCATCACACTCATTTCAATCCCCTCCATGTGACTAGGAATGCAGCGCAGCTGGTACTTGCTAGGCCAGTGTTCGGTTTGATCAGTGGCCTGATCCAGCTCATCACATCACCAAATCATGCGAGTACTGACAAAAGGAAAGGACAAGGCCTAAATAGCCAGGTGCAGAAGAAAGGACCTCTCCTCTCCAGCAGCATCAGGGATTTATGTAATGGATTAAACTGATTTTGAAAGTACAGCGCTAGTCACAATGGTACACTGATCGTAAAACGCATCTATTATCTTTCTGCATTCAGTACACTGAACTTCACTGCACATAAGAAATCCTAAGAGTCATTTAGTTTATTAAGAAGTGAACATCCCCAAAACTACTAGTAAAATAGCTGCATGCCCTACTGTAACACAGATATTTATAACTCTGTGGCAATAAAAAGATCTTCTGACAACAGGAGTGCAGGGAATCCTGCCAACATCTGCACATGTACAAACATCTCTGTTCCGGCTCCCTTCCAACTGGCATGTAACAGCCACATCTACACTTCATTACCCAAGTCAGTAGCCAAAGAAGGGGATAAAAAAATATGTACAAGTTCTTCACTGAGCAGTTCTATACTCACTCAGTGAATTTGACAAGAATATTAATTGATCTGTTGTCTTTGCAAGCAGAGATTTGTATCTTTCTGTACTATTCTAATTCAAAAATATCTTTCTAGATGAAATTGCAGCTAACAACATGAGGATTTTTAATTTTTCTTCATGTATTAGACTTTTGAAAGCAAGTAAGACATGATAGAAATTTGTATGGTCATTGAATTTGTTTTCGACAAACAAGCTGCAATTATAAAAAAAGGCTTAGTAGATAGCTGTGAAAAATCTCAGATTTCTTTGTAGTAATACATAACATTATTTTAGATTTTAATTCTCAAATTACTATTAGTATATCTAATGAGATAGTTTTGTACTTGAATATGCTATTTCAAGACTTTAAAATGTGCATTTGATAATTAAGATAAAAATTAAGCTTTTCTTCAAAACCAAAACCAGCTATCTGACAAAAGAGTCTGCAATCCTGATACATCCACTCACATTTTATCTGCGAATATACACACAAATTCCATGGAAACCACAGATAATCAAGCCTTTAAATGTGTTTTAAAATATAGTAATGCATATGAAAAACTACAAAGAGGTAGCTTAGTAAGTTTTTTCTCATTACAGTTGTTATCATAGAATGGTTTGGGTTGGAAGGAACCTTAAAGATGATTTAGTTGCACCCAGCTGCCATCGGCAGGGACACATTCCAGTAGACAAGGTTGCTCAAAGCTTCACCCACAGTGAAAGCTCCACCCAACAGTAGCCCCCTTACTTTCTTGAAGTAAGTTTCTAACAGAAAGAATGAAAACAGTTAATGTAACAAAAACTTCTGCTACCTCCACTGCCAGTGACACATACACCAAAAGCTCTTCCTTTTGCCCTAATTAGCGAAGTTACAAGATATCTAAGCAAGGCTTAAAAACCTAAGCAAACCCTGTCACAGGGACAAAGAACAGTTTGTTCCTGAAAGAATAATAGTACATTTATGTCTTAAAAAACAAAACACAACAATAAAAGCACTGTAGTTTCAAAATAAATATTGAGAATTAATAGGATGAATTTATCATTTCACAGAAGCATAAAACACACTATCAGTGCATTTGCTGTCCTCACTTCCATCTGTTTAAACATGAGAAGATATATGAATCTGCCATTGGTTTCAAATGTTCAGAGCTGTGAATTAGATCACACAGTGAAAACACACCAGCTTGAAGCTGATAAGGCCTATTGTAGTCTGCAATAACACAAATCCCCTTTGAATTAAACACTTAAAATAATATTGGTTTATCATAATCAAGCATATAATTCATCCTAATAATCAAGTCCAAAAAAAGCCAAACCAGTTTACAACTGACAACTTTAAGTTACTGTTCCAATGTATCATTACAAACAATGTGCTTTGCATTTTCAAAACTACTCTAGATGATGCTGTATGTCACTACCAATTTTTGTATAAAGTGAGTTCCATCTACAGAAAACAAAACAACAAAGAGCTACACCTTAAATATGATAAAATTAAAAGACATATGTAAAACAGTAGGGACTTCTCTTCCTACTCCTTATGAATCTGAATACCTCCATGGCAAAATTAAACTCTTATTTGACGCCTTCTTCACTTAAATCATCCTACTAAGCTGTGTTTACCCAGGCACAAACTGGCATGGAAAGTAGAATTTAAATAATATCCTCTTCCTCAAATGGAAAAAAATTAGTTCTTTCTCATACAGTACTGGTGATTCTGCAGTGTAAACAGGACTAACACTTGTATTAGTCACCAAGGCAAGTAAGTAAAGCTCTAGAACTACGAAAAGCTAGAAAGCAAATTTTACAAAGCAAGTTTTCAGCTCAAAGAAAGTTAAAGAGCACCGTCTAAATGCAGCTGCCTTCTTATGTCAGGAAATGATCTGTATTCTAGAAAATATATATTCAAACATATTTGTGAATGCTAGTGAGAATAACGAAAACAATTTCATTCTCAACTACATGTCAAATCATTTGACATCCCACAGAAGTTAAGCATATATATATACAGCCTACACACCCAGTGGATTTCATTGAACATTCCAAATATTAGTGTTCCAACTGAAACTACGTTGCTTTCATTTACTTGACTTTTGTTCAGTTTTATTACATTTCAATCAGTTGCTACACACAATTCATGCCAAC